>CAWUFW010016727.1:0-295478 GCA_963921515.1 Calotriton arnoldi
GCAAGCCCATTGTCAATGGGTGCGCACCGATCGGTCCATTGAGGTACAACGCGCACAGGGGTACTAACGCGCACTCCGCACACATTGAAAGCAATGGGCCGGCCGGAGGCACCGATCGGTCCATTGCAGTACAACGCGCACAGGGGTACAACGCGTACCCGCACACATTGAAAGCAATGGGCCGGCCGGAGGCACCGATCGGTCCATTGCAGTACAACGCGCACAGGGGTACAACGCGTACCCGCACACATTGAAAGCAATGGGCCGGGCCGGAGGCACCGATCGGTCCATTGCAGTACAACGCGCACAGGGGTACAACGCTGTACCCGCACACATTGAATGCAATGGGCCGGCCGGAAGCACCGATCGGTCCATTGCTGTTCAACGCGCACAGGGGTACAACGCGTACCCGCACACATTGAATGCAATGGGCCGGCCGGAGGCACCGATCGGTCCATTGCTGTTCAACGCGCACAGGGGTACAACGCGTACCCGCACACATTGAATGCAATGGGCCGGCCGGAGGCACCGATCGGTCCATTGCTGTTCAACGCGCACAGGGTACAACGCGTACCCGCGACACATTGAATGCAATGGGCCGGCCGGAGGCACCGATCGGTCCATTGCAGTACAACGCGCACAGGGGTACAACGCGTACCCGCACACATTGAAAGCAATGGGCCGGCCGGAGGCACCGATCGGTCCATTGCTGTTCAACGCATCACTGTACATGTGACTGGCATATGTCAGCATGCCTGTCTCAGATGGACATATGCCAGCCACAGATAGCTCCCAGGGAGTGAGGGGCACACCTACATCACGACAGCCTGTCCACACCTTATCATAAGGCATGTAAGGCTGCATTTCCTATTGTGTGTATGTTGGTGTACATGTTGTCCTGTGGGTGTCACCTGTGGGCAGCCACCCCCAGGCTGTGCACGTGTTAATGGGGACAGGATCCTGGGTGTTACGTGTACGTGACCACTGTGATGTGCAACTGTTCATATCTGTGCATGTGCCATGGTCACATTTCACAGTGGTGTTTGTGTATGTCATGTCACATACCCCGTGAGTCCCATGTGGGACGGTATGTTTGAGCCAGGGTGTCCCAGTGGCACAATAGTGATGGCCCTCCACAGTCTTTGTGCATGTAGTGTTTACAATGTCTCTGATTTCATGTGCACAATGGGAGACAGTCTCCACATCCACGTTGTGTGTGCATGGACTCTGATGTTGTGCGTGTGTGTCACAGACGTCCATGGCTCTCCTGCCATGGCAAGTGTGGCCACTACCTGTGGGGGTCATGTTTGTTTTGTTGTGGTGTACACATGATACTCCAGGTGATGCCAGTGTCCATGTGGCATTACAGGGTCCCTGGGAATGTGCCTGTCGTTGAGCTGTGGTGCCTGGGGCACATCTGTCCTCACATGTCACTGGGGGTGACTGTGACACAGCATCATGATATCCAATGGGCCAACCTGGGACAAATTGATGCCACCTGTAGGACCGTGTTGACAGATGTTGGCCATGTATGTACCATACATGTCGTTCCGGTACTGCACACTTCATGTAGTTGTGCCTCATGATGATGTATGTTGGGATCTTGAGTGTGTTCAATGCCGCATATGTGGGGTGACTGACGATCTTGCTTACTTCTCCTCTGCACTGCAGGGCTCCTGCTGTCCATCGGCCATTCCCAGACCTGGCAACGATGGTGGAACGGGACAGCATCCGACGGTACCGCTTCACCAGGCAGCTGATTGAGGATTTTGCAGTGCAGTTGTCCCCACATTTGCAGCCTGGCCGGCCGTATCCTACAGCGTTGACCCCCAAGGTGAAGGTGATGGCAGCCCTACACTTCTTTACCACCGGTACCTTCCAACATACTGTGGCGTCTGCTGGTGGGATGTCACAGACCATGTTCAGCCGTGTGCTCCGCGATTTCTTGGCGGCAATGTTGCTCTTCCTGAACCGGTACATCTATTTCCCTAGACTGCGACGACTCACTGACGTGAAGAGTGACTTTTATGCCCTGGGGAGGATGCCGCATGTCATTGGCTCCATTGATGGGACACATGTGGCTTTGGTACCACCACAGGCCCAGGAGCAGGCCTACAGGAACCGCAAGCACTACCACTCGGTCAATGCACTGGTGGTGTGTCTTGCAGACATGACCATCACACACGTGTGTGCCCGTTTCCCTGGTTCAGCACACGATGCCTTTGTGATGAGGAGTAGTCGCATCCCCAGGTTGATGGCACAGATGCAGAACCAGCGTGCCTGGCTTGTCGGTGTGTACTGACTTTGTGCCATTGTGTGTGATCTGATCTGTAGTATTCCGCCCACTTTTCCAAGTCAGCTGATGTGCACTTGTCTGTCCGTAGGTGACTCGGGATACCCCAACATGCCGTGGTTGCTGACACCCCTCAGGAACCCTGTGACACCTGCCCAGATGCGCTACAATGAGGCACATGGTCGGACCAGGAGAGTGATTGAGCGGACCTTTGGTCTCCTGAAGAGCCGCTTCCGCTGCCTGGACAAGACCGGAGGGTCCCTCCCATATGCCCCTGCGAAAGTGTGCAAGATTATCATCGTCTGCTGCATGCTCCACAACCTGGCAGTGCGGAAGGAGTTGCCTCTCATCCAGGATGACGATGACCAACATCCGCCACCTGTGGAGGATCCTGGCCTGGACCACGATGCCAGTGACGATGATGATGATGATGGTGATGGTGATGTCCGCACACAGCTCATCACCAACTTCTTTAGCTGAATGTGAGTATCCTGAGGTGTCATGTCAATGATGTGAGTTGGCATGATGTGTGGGTGGTGCTCTGGTGCTGTTGGAGTGTGTCCATGGGCTACTTGACTGGATGTGTGTTGCGATGTGTGCTTACAGGTGGGCTGTACTCCCCAACAGTGTTGACATGCTAACTTGGTTCTGGGTGGGTATCTTGTAACATGTATTGTGCATGAGTTTTGCTGTTCTGTCCTGTACTCCATTGCTTTTGACTGTGTGTCATTTCTGTCCTTCACAGGGTACTTTCAGATTCGTTTGGTCAACTGTGTCCACCGACAACGTGATTGCACATCCAGGCTGGTAGCTGTTGTGTCCCTACAGGTGATGTGTGCCACACCCATGGACTTCCTTCTGTCTACAGTTGTTGACTGTGTGCCCGCTACCAGGTGGGGTTACCTTGCATCTGTAGTGGTTACGGCATGTTGCTACTGTGTAATAAACCTGTGCTTCACTTAGTGATGTGCGTTGTCTGTGGTCACACATTTGACTGCCATTTGCTTACTGCACCTGTGGGCTACTTGACTACAACTGGGAATGGGTGTGGTGTCTGTGCATTGCACCGTCTTCCCTGGCAACATCAGTGTAGGCAATGAGTCAGATGGCCTAGGTGTGTATGTGTTGTGTAGCCCTGGTGGTGTGTCTCCCTCATATGTGTCACGTTGCCTGTACTCACATGCCTGTGTTGTCCTTGCTGTTGCAGTTCGCATACACAGTGTAATTTTGTTGTTCATCATCCCCATAACAGCACCCACGTTGGAATCACGACAGAGGCAAGTATGGTGTATTATTGTGTTTATTGTGATACATCTGTGATAATAGTGCATAGGATGGATTGTGCTGTACATGAATCTTGCAATCCCAAGTTCCTAGATGAATAGAAAGTCCAGGTAGACAGGATCCCCAGTATCGGGGCCACAGTTGTCTGACACATTGTTCCAACTTGTACTCCCCATGCAATGTGTGGGAGTAGTGTTGCCATCAACAGGGTGAACAGTCTGTGCACAAAGGCGAAAATCCAGAACAGGTTCAGGCTTCCTGGGAGTTGCGCTTGGCCATCAGCCTCTCACTTTCCCCTCCTCGGACGACCCCTCTTCTTGGGGGGGCCCTCAAGTGCAGGCTGCTGCGGTGCAGGGGACTCTCCGCCAGAGTCCTCCTCCTCCCTGTGGCAGTTGCAGTTTGTTCGGTACCAGATGTTGTTGGCACACAGGGAGGTGTGGACTGGTTGCTGTTCATCTGGCGGAGGCATTGTAAAATGTCCCTGTGCACCGCCGTCATCTCATGTAGTACATCCCACTTGGACTCCACGCGGGTCATGTGGGAGTCCACACGTGACATGTGGGAGTCCACACGTGACATGTGTGACTCCACATGGGACATGTGGGAGTCCAAGCGGGCATGATGGGCAGCCTGCTGCTGTTTGATGTCTCTGAGGAGCCCCACTACCTGGCTGAGCTCTCCGGTGCTGGACTGGTACGCATCAGCTATGCGTACCAGTTGTGGGTCTTCATGCACACCAGCAACGTCTGCAAGCAGCGACCTCTGTCTCCCACCCCTCCCACCACCCCTGCTGACATGTGCAGTGTGTGCAGTTGCACGCACAGATAACCCTGGTCCACCTTGGGGGTTGGTGGTGGTGGTGGTGTCCATGGCCCCAGGTTGGTCCAGGGTCACTGCGCTGGTGTTGTTCCTTATTCTGTCCATGTCGGCAGGGATGGTATTCGTGGTGACAGTCGTTGGAGGGGTGGGTGCAGGGGGTGCAGCTGGTAGACCTGCTGGTGCTGCAGCTGGTGGTCCTGCTGGTGCAGCATGTTGACTTGCACCGGATGTGCCAGGTTGTTCTTCATCGTCCGAGGAGGACAGAGGCTGTACGACGCCAGTGAGCTCGGCATCCTCTTGAGCCTGGGACTGGGACTCCTCAGCGTCTGCTGCTGTGTCCCTATCATCACCTGTTTTTGGGAGACACAAACAATGTATGTCATGTTTCTGCAGGCATCAGTGGTTGACACACCTGACAGTTGTGACTGTGCCTCGGGTGCGGGCCTGTACATTGTATTGTCCTAAGTCGTCACAGTCAGGGGTTGATATTGGTGTGGCACATTGTCCTGCATTATTTGGGCATTTCTATGTATTCTCTGGGGTGTGAACATGGTCTGCATTGATTGTGTTTGGTTGACAGCCAGACCTCCTTCCCACCCACCCACCCACCCAGTCAGTTATCCCACCATGGAGCGTGCTTGCATTGCAGGGAGTGTAAGTTGTCTCTCAGGATGTCAGTCAGTGGTGTCCTGCTGTTTGTTGGTGCACAGTTGGCAGCAGGGCCTTGTGCTCCCCACAGCAGTAGCCAGTGTCAGCCATCTTGTGAGTCCTTCTCCACTCCCTGTGATGTGAGCATGGTTCAGGGTGGTGTTGATGGGCCAGTTGTGAGGCTGAGCAATGTCTGTGACTACGACTCCCATCATGCTATTGCCTCCACCCCCTTCCCAGCATGCCCATGCTTCCTTCCTTTTGACTCTGCTTCCCTGTGGGGTGGGCTGGCTGTGCTGACAGGATGGCTGGGAGTGTTGTCCTGGCAGTTGTTTGGCTAAGAGTCCCAAGAGTGTCCCTGTGCTTCACACAACATAACCCAGGGTGGTGGTGCTTTGTGGGATCTTGTGTTAGGATGGAGGGCATTGCATTCTACCAGGTGGGTACTGTGGAGTTTGTGTTGGGGGGGTGTGAGGGGAGGTGCTGGTGACTATGGTCAGTGCTGCAAGTCCCCCTTCCCACCCAGCCAGCCAGATATCCCACCATGGAACGTGCTTGCATTGCAGGGAGTGGAAGTTGTCTCTCAGGATGTCAGTCAGTGGTGTCCTGCTGTTTGTTGGTGCACAGTTGGCAGCAGGGCCTTGTGCTCCCCACAGCAGTAGCCAGTGTCAGCCATCTTGTGAGTCCTTCTCCACTCCCTGTGATGTGAGCATGGTTCAGGGTGGTGTTGATGGGACAGTTGTGGGGGTGAGCTATGTCTGTGACTGTGACTCCCATCATGCTATTGCCTCCACCCCACTTCCCAGCATTCCCATACTTACTTGCTTTTGTGGGGAGTTCAGTGTGTGTGGGTGTGAGGGCAATGGCAAGATGGCTGACAGTGGTGTCCTGCTGTTGGTTGGTGTGCAGTTCCCAGCATGCCCTTGTGCTCCCCACAGCAGTAGCCAGTGTCAGCCATCTTGTGTGTCCTTCTCCACTCCCTGTGATGTGAGCATGGTTCAGGGTGGTGTTGATGGGCCAGTTGTGAGGCTGAGCAATGTCTGTGACTACCACTCCCATCATGCTATTGCCTCCACCCCCTTCCCAGCATGCCCATGCTTCCTTCCTTTTGACTCTGCTTCCCTGTGGGGTGAGCTGGCTGTGCTGACAGGATGGCTGGGAGTGTTGTCCTGGCAGTTGTTTGGCTAAGAGTCCCAAGAGTGTCCCTGTGCTTCACACAACATAACCCAGGGTGGTGGTGCTTTGTGGGATCTTGTGTTAGGATGGAGGGCATTGCATTCTACCAGGTGGGTACTGTGGAGTTTGTGTTGGGGGTGTGAGGGGAGGTGCTGGTGACTATGGTCAGTGCTGCAAGTCCCCCTTCCCACCCAGCCAGCCAGATATCCCACCATGGAACGTGCTTGCATTGCAGGGAGTGTAAGTTGTCTCTCAGGATGTCAGTCAGTGGTGTCCTGCTGTTTGTTGGTGCACAGTTGGCAGCAGGGCCTTGTGCTCCCCACAGCAGTAGCCAGTGTCAGCCATCTTGTGAGTCCTTCTCCACTCCCTGTGATGTGAGCATGGTTCAGGGTGGTGTTGATGGGCCAGTTGTGAGGCTGAGCAATGTCTGTGACTACGACTCCCATCATGCTATTGCCTCCACCCCCTTCCCAGCATGCCCATGCTTCCTTCCTTTTGACTCTGCTTCCCTGTGGGGTGGGCTGGCTGTGCTGACAGGATGGCTGGGAGTGTTGTCCTGGCAGTTGTTTGGCTAAGAGTCCCAAGAGTGTCCCTGTGCTTCACACAACATAACCCAGGGTGGTGGTGCTTTGTGGGATCTTGTGTTAGGATGGAGGGCATTGCATTCTACCAGGTGGGTACTGTGGAGTTTGTGTGGGGGGTGGGAGGGGAGGTGCTTGTGACTATGGTCAGTGCTGCAAGTCCCCCTTCCCACCCAGCTAGCCGGATATCCCACCATGGAACGTGCTTGCATTGCAGGGAGTGTAAGTTGTCTCTCAGGATGTCAGTCAGTGGTGTCCTGCTGTTTGTTGGTGCACAGTTGGCAGCAGGGCCTTGTGCTCCCCACAGCAGTAGCCAGTGTCAGCCATCTTGTGAGTCCTTCTCCACTCCCTGTGATGTGAGCATGGTTCAGGGTGGTGTTGATGGGCCAGTTGTGAGGCTGAGCAATGTCTGTGACTACGACTCCCATCATGCTATTGCCTCCACCCCCTTCCCAGCATGCCCATGCTTCCTTCCTTTTGACTCTGCTTCCCTGTGGGGTGGGCTGGCTGTGCTGACAGGATGGCTGGGAGTGTTGTCCTGGCAGTTGTTTGGCTAAGAGTCCCAAGAGTGTCCCTGTGCTTCACACAACATAACCCAGGGTGGTGGTGCTTTGTGGGATCTTGTGTTAGGATGGAGGGCATTGCATTCTACCAGGTGGGTACTGTGGAGTTTGTGTTGGGGGGGTGTGAGGGGAGGTGCTGGTGACTATGGTCAGTGCTGCAAGTCCCCCTTCCCACCCAGCCAGCCACATATCCCACCATGGAACGTGCTTGCATTGCAGGGAGTGGAAGTTGTCTCTCAGGATGTCAGTCAGTGGTGTCCTGCTGTTTGTTGGTGCACAGTTGCCAGCAGGGCCTTGTGCTCCTCACAGCAGTAGCCAGTGTCAGCCATCTTGTGAGTCCTTCTCCACTCCCTGTGATGTGCGCATGGTTCATGGTGGTGTTGATGGGACAGTTATGGGGGGGCAATATGTGTGACTGCGACTCCCATGATGCTATTGGCTACACTGACTTGGCCAGCATACACAGAATTCCTTCCTTTGAGTGGTCTTCACTGTGTGTTGGTGTTGTTGTGGTGGCTACATGTGTGGATGTGTTTGTTAGTTCTATTTGTGCCACTGCCTAGCTGTAGTTGTGGTTGTGTTTGTACATGTGTTGGCACAGTTGGATGTGACTTTTTTGATGGCATGTGTTGTGTTTATCTGACTGACATACACATTTTGGGATGATTCTGTTCTAGTTGCTGTGTAATTGCTATGAGTGCATGGTTTGACTCTCCCCTTGACAGTGATGTGTGTGTTTTGTGGCAGTTTATTGTGTACATTTGTTGTGTACTCACCAGGCTCTGGGATGTTCTCTAGTCCATATACGCTCACTGGCGGAAGGATGGCCCGCACCTTCTCCTCCCAGGGCCTGAGGTATATTGGCTTGGCAGGAGGGCCACTGCCGGTGTGTTGGCTGTTGATGTAGTCTATCTTCAGCAGGTCCCGTACCCTCCTGCGCACGTCATACCACCTGTTCTGGATGTCCGTCTTTGTGCGCCGACATGGTGATTGGGCGTTCACCCTGTTGATGATCCTCTCCCACATCTTGGTTTTCTGCGACATGGGGGTCTGTTGGACCAGAGTGCCAAACAGCTGTGGCTCCACCCTGAGGATCTCGTCTACCATGACTTCCAATTCACTATCTAGGAACTTGGGATTCTTCTTGGGGGCATGGTGATGGTTGGTGATGGTGGGTGATGTGTGTGTTGGTGTGCAGGTGAGGGTGTGTGGGTGTGTGTTGTGCTGGGTGTATGTGAGGTAGGTATTTGTTGGTGTGCTGCTGGTGTGTGGCTTGTGTGAGGGATGAGCTGTGGGTGTGTGGTTGCTTTCTCTTGGGTGCTGGTAGTGGAATGGCATTTGCAAAGGCTCATGGTAGTGATTTGTGTCCTTTATATAGGTGGAGTTGTGGGTGTGTCTTTGTTCTCTGTCCCCACCCCCAGTATTTATTGGCTTGGTAATTGCTTGTTTGGCCTTTTTTGGTTGATTTTTCCTTTGTGCTGTTTGTGTATGTTGGAAACGTTCTTGTGACCGAGTCGGACCCTGCATTGGTCTCGTACGGTGTTTTCCGCTTCGTTCACGCTGTGTTTGTGCAGTTTTGTATGCTGCGTACGCGTCGGTCGCGGTGTATTGTGTTGCTTCGGCTCGGTTTTGTATGCGTGTCGGTCGTACGGCTTGTCCTCCGTCCGACTCGGTCGTGTTTTTCGCGCCTTGCATCGTACTTTGCGGGTTGGAGTTGGCGGGTACGATTCGGTCGGATTTGTTCCGGGTGCGTGTCGGTCGGTTGGATTCGCGTGTTTTTCCGGCCGGATTGCTATTTTCCGAGCGGCTCGGTCGGTCGGCTTGGTTTCCTGACGTGTCGGTCGGATTTATCGCGGCTTGCATCGTACTTGGCGTGTTGGGCGCCACTGGTACGTGTCGGTCGGTATTTTTTCCGGATCCGAGTCGGTCGGTGCTTTTTCCGGCCCGAATCGGAATCGACCCCATTGTGTTTTAACTGTGGGTTCAGCCCGATTTTAGCTAATAATTTTACATGTATGGATATGGGTATTA
Source organism: Calotriton arnoldi (assembly GCA_963921515.1). Lineage (NCBI taxonomy): Eukaryota > Metazoa > Chordata > Amphibia > Caudata > Salamandridae > Calotriton > Calotriton arnoldi. The sequence goes on from CAWUFW010016727.1 coordinate 9,396, forward strand.
TTGTGCTTATGTTTAAACACCACAGTCTAAAATAAACTTATTTTTGACTGACTGACATTGCTTATAATTTTATAAATTGTTTTAAATTATTTTAATTACATTTTTCCACAATATTTTAACATTTTGTTTATAAGTATATTGTAAATAATTGTATATATTTTATACTATTGTGTAATTTATACTTTACATTTTGCTTGCATTTTTACAACATTGTTTGACAAGTTTAACATTTAAAAAAATGTATTACATTTTGTATACATTGATTATCTTTTTTAATTAAACATTTTCACATTATTTTAAACATATATATTAGTATATATATTAAATAATTGTATATATTTTATACTATTATGTAAGATATATTTTACAATTGTCTAACATGTTTTACTACATGGTTTGACAAGTTTAACATTTTAAAAAATGTATGATATTTTTCACATTTAATTTCCGGTCTAACTATATTTCCTATTGATTTCTATGGGGAGATAGTCTTTTTTTTAGGGCCTGATTACGACATCAGCGGTCGCGTACACTGGACCGCCAATGTTGTGGTTTTAAAAAAAATACTTTTTCAGGTTTTTTTATGTAACCTACAGAATTTGGATTGCTTCAAGGGATTTTGATTGGATTGCTTATAAGTTGACATTTTTTGTGGATCTTTTTGCTTTTGGATCTTTATATTTTTTGTGGATTCCTATTTTTAATTATATGGGGATAGAGAAAGATCTGCTGCTACAAAACAGTTTGGCCCTGATTACAGTGGGACTTCCACATACAGGAATTTTGTTGCAAGTTTGTCACGGTTTAGGAGTTACGTTTCTTTTGGTAGTTGATTAGGAGAATTTTTAAATTAATATTTATGCATACTTATTTTACTATATATTCTTGGTGCTTTGTTATAGTTGATATTTTCTGACAGTTTGTTTGGAAGTTGGTTTTCTTTTCCTTTAGGTAGTCTATGTAAAAAGATAAAAGTTATATGGTGTGTTACTATTTATTTGTTAAAATATATATTTTTTTTAATAACAGTTAATGTTTAGTTTAAATATATGTATTACTTACTTAAATTTGTAGTGATGATTTATTTCTGTTTTAATCGTTTCTTGTGAGATTCTGCAGAATTTCCTCCTCTTGTGGTGTTGTTCATTTTTGGAGTATTTAAGTGTTTTAATAAGTGTGCCTTTTATATTGTTGGATTAATTGTTTGTTTGAATTTATTGGCAAAAATTGTTTATAGTGTTATTTTATTGGTTGGTTTAGTGTAGTTTGAATTCTTTTCATCATTTGAGTCCTTATTCGGTAAAAGCTAATTTATGTTTTATTTTTGTAGTATAATATATAGTTTGCTTTATTTATATATGAATTATGTTGTTTATATATTAATTAATATTGATAAATGTGTTTATATATTCATAGTGAATAATCATTGTTTTGTTACTTTCAAATATATGTGTTTTAGGTGTATGATTTTTTTGATTGTTTAATTTTTAGTTAATGTCATATATTTTAATTTTATTATAAGTTTTGGGTTTATTTAAAGTAAGTTTTGTAAGTTAAAAGCATTTTTTTGGGTGTATTTTTAATGATTTATTAGTTAGGTTAGCAATAATTGTGATCGATATTGTGGTAATCGATATTTTTGACATTTTACATGTTCAGTTATAGTCAACAATATGTGTTTCCTATATTTGTGTTATCGATATATGTAAAAATAGATTTTTTTAAACAAAATTTGTGTGTTCGATATTAGTGATTTTAATAGTTAAGTATACAGAGTCGATATTATTGTTATCAATATTACATTTCCGTAATTTGTGTATATCAATATTTGTAGGATCGATATTATGTCAGTGATCCACTTTAGGGCATTTAGCTATGAATTCTTGCTCGAAACATGGGCTTCAAACTAGAACTAGCTAGTGCACAATAGGTGAAGACATTGGCATTAAATTAGAGCAAAGTCACTCAAGATAAAGTACCTTGTTTACTTGCTAAATTAGAATGACCATCATCCCCTCTGTATATGTGTCCTTCATCTGTTATCAAAACCCTTGCTAACTTAGTCATTCCATTTGTGACATTATTAAGTCAACCACATGTGAGAGTCCGGAGAGGTACCCTCTGCTTTAAAGGCAGCAGTGGTCACCATAAAAAAGACTACCATGCCTTATATGGATCAGGCAAACTATAACCCATTTCAACCTTGGCACTACACAGTAGGGAGATGGAGGCAAATGTCTGTAAAGAGCTTCAGACCGCTGGGAATACAATCAAGTTGTGGTTATTCATTTGTCAGGGTTTCATCTGGAGAGAGAATCCTCTCTTGTGGAAATCAAAGACTTGCTTTTATAGGCCAAAGATAAAAGAAAATCCTCATTTTATTGGATTTGTCGGCTGCCTTCTACAAAGTGGATTATGGCCTGAGTAAGAAATTGGATTAATATTTGAGGTGAGTGACTACCCACCTCAAGGAATCATCACAACCCTTTTCAGGTTGAACCCTCAAAGTCACTAAATTATCCTGAGATCAACCCTCTGGTAGCTGTGGCACAGAGCAGACAGGCTTAACTTAAGGCAATGCGTAAAGCATTTATGCAGTACCAAAACAGTAATAAAGTAAAAATGCAAAACAATAAAAAATCCCAAACCACATCAGAAAAATAGAGTACAATTTTATAAACAAAATGCCATCAACATGACAAAAATAAGAGGAACTGGAGATATGTTTTATAAATGATTTAAGTAGCAATAGCACCAAAAGCACAATGTGCCAATGATAATCAATGGTCTCGGTAAACCAGAACCTAGGCGCAATTTGAGGCTGACCGTGGTGGAGCTCAGTACGGATACACCTACTAGGTTTGTCTTGATCAAATATTATACCTTCTGACTTACTCCTTAAGTCCCAATCTTCCACAAGAGTACACTTCTAAAGCGCCCCCCCGTCCCTCCCCAGGACCTATGGGGAGGCACTCAGAGACTCACAGCGGGCCAGGAAGAGGTCAACAGCAGGTTTCAATCCATGTCCAGTTGCCACAGGTTAGCTGGGTGCTCCCAGGAAAATACCTCTTGTGGCTTGTTATATCCCTGTAACAGGAGAACAGGTGGTCAGCCTTATGACCCTTTAGGTCTACTTCTTTGTCCTGGGCACAAAATGGAGCATGTCCAATTATGCAGGTCTCTACTCAGGTCACAGACAGCAGGTCCAGTCTTCTTCTGATCGTTCGCAGGTCTAGAAAGTGCTCTGAAGTGAATGTCTGGAGGTGCCACATTTTTGACTGGCACTAGTAGGTGGATGGGAATGACTCATAAACAATGGAGTAAATGTTATTGGGGCCAACCCTACTCACCTTGGGCATTTTCAAGATGGCTAAAGTCTTTGGCCATACTAAACCTGGTCTCTGAGAGCTCAGGGTGTGTATGGAGAGTGTAATATATCTATTCCTAGTGTCCTCCTATAATTAACAGTAGCATACAGCCACTGTAGCCACAATAAAACCAGACACACAAGTCTGGCAGGAAAAAACTGAGTTCTTCAGTAACCAGAAACTGGATCCAAAAGAATTGTCTTAGCATCCTGTTATCTCTCCTTTCAAGTGTGCCCCAAATGTTATATGTGAACCCAGCAGACCTATTAAGTAGGATCTGACACTCAGGCAGGATTTATAGTGTCAAAATCGATGCCCACAGCCCTCACCTGCGTATTCTGTGGGGTTCAGAGGAGTCATCTCTGCCCATTCAGGCTAGCCTTGTGTTTGCTCCTGGGAAGCTTTTCACACCTATTCAAGGCTAATTACTGAATGGGAGGAGCTAGAGAGCTAATGCAAATTACCCCGCAGGACCATCAGGCCATGAATAAAGTAACTTTTTAAAGTTACTTTTCCTTAATATTTATTAAAAAAATTACTTCATCACTGAATTGGATTTTTAATAAAAAGTATTTATTTAAATGTTTTTCTAGTTGGTCCCATTCCCGAGATACATCATTAGTATTATAATCGGTTTTCTAGATAGGACAGCTTGGCCTGCCACCGTGAATATAGCTTTTAGGTGTTAGTCACTGTAGGACATGTTAACATTAAACTACTATGTGTCCTACTTTTAGATAACATGCACCCTGTCTTGTGGGCTACAAGGCATACATAGGGGTGACTCAGTAATAATTAAAAGGGAGGTTTTGACCTGTCAAGGGGGTTTATTTTGACAGGCCAAACTGTGGTTTTGCATTGCTACGGTCAGGGTACAATGGTAGACCTGACGCCATGCATGCACTGCCACTGTAGTGGGTTGTAAAATAGATGCTGCAGTTAAGTAGTAAATAAACAATTGCCAGTACTGATATCTATCCACTCATCATTCCTCACAATCACACGTGCCACTCATAGTGATTGTAAAACAAATAAATGTTTATTTTTCTTTTTAAGATATTTATATACTTTTTTTATGAATTATTTCAAGAAAAACAAGTTCATGTTATTGTTTTCATGAACATTTGAGAATTGTTCTAGGCCACAGAACAATACAAACAAAATCATACAAATATGACACTTAAAATTATGACATTACAATTTCTTTCATGTTAAAAACATTTAAGACATATACACAAGCCCAAATTTCCCACACCAACTAACAAGAATGTTTAAAAAGAAAAGGAAACAGAAACGAAAAGAAAAGACCCAAGGGAGAGGTAGAAAATGAAAACCAATTAATCTACAGAACGTGAGAAAAACTCTAACCCAGGGAAACAGTTCGCCAAACAGTACTGTATTCAGGTCAATAAGAAACTTAAATTCATTAATTAACACAATTCTATGTGGATCTGATACCTAAAATGTTTTGCAAAGTACTTGTTTGGTCACAATAATGGTCTACGCGTTTCAAACCCCTCTGTTATGTTCACAGGGTTATCCTCAGGACCTGGAAAATGAGCTCATATAAACTTAATCCTGGCGTCCTCTGTGTCATTTAACAATACTTCTAATGCCGGTCTCAACGCTACTGTCACTATTTCAATTTTCTTTGAATTTCACAACTCTTCCAATCAACAACGGCCGGGTGATCTCCAGCAAACAACCTTCAAGGCTTGCCGTGCTGGCCTGAAGTTGTATCCATATTCTGTGACACAGACTGCGGAATGGACGGGTAACCGAGTGTGCTGTCACAATCTACAACGGAAGTGTGAGATTGAGTATCACAGGAGGTTGTGAAATGAAATGATACAAAAATAGAAAGAATATGGATACAACTTCAGGCCAGCATGGCAAGCCTTGAAGGTTGTTTGCTGGAGATCACCCGGCCGTTGTTGATTGGAAGAGTCGTGAAATTCAAAAATTTTTGAAATAGTGACAGTAGCGTTGAGACCGACATTAGAAGTATTGTTAAATGACACAGAGGACGCCAGGATAAAGTTTATATGAGCTCATTTTCCAGGTCCTGAGGATAACCCCGTGAACATAATAGAGGGGTTTGAAACACGTAGACCATTATTGTGACCAAACAAGTACTTTGCAAAAACATTTTAGGTATCAGGTCCACATAGAATTGTGTTAATTAATGAATTTAAGTTTCTTATTGACCTGAAAACAGTACTGTTTGGCGACTGTTTCCCTGGGTTAGAGTTTTCTCTCACGTTCGGTAGATTAATTGGTTTTCATTTTCTACCTCTCCCTTGGGTCTTTTCTTTTCTTTTCTTTTCTTTTCTGTTTCCTTTTCTTTTTTAAACATTCTTGTTAGTTGGTGTGGGAAATTTGGGCTTGTGTATATGTCTTAAATGTTTTTAACATGAAAAGGAATTATAATGTCATAATTGTAAGTGTCATATTTGTATGATTTTGTTTGTATTGTTCTGTGGCCTAGAAAAATTCTCAAATGATCATGAAAACAATAACATGAACTTGTTTTTCTTGAAATAATTCTCAAAAAAAGTATATAAATATCTATAAAAGAAAAATAAACATTTATTTGTTTTACAATCACTATGAGTGGCACGTGTGATTGTGAGGAATGATGAGTGGATAGATATCAGTACTGGCAATTGTTTAGGTGTGTTTATTATAGATTGGTCCAGCCTTGCTGATTAGGGGCCAGAACCCTTTATTGATTTGACGCAGTTAAGTAGTGGCATTTAACTTCAAGGCCTGGGTACACTTGGTACCATATACTGAGGACTTACAGACAAGTTAAATATATCAATTAGGAGTATGCCAATTAAATCATGTTTAGACGGGAAACACAGGCACTTTGCTTCTAGTTAGCAGGGGTAAAGTGTACAGAGTTCTAAAGCCATCAAAAATATAGGGTTCAGCAAAAGGTGAAAAATCTGAGGTGACCACACAAAAAGGTGGATTTCTTTTAGCCAATTTTTTCACCAGGTCACAGAGGTGCCAGGAATAACAGAGAATACACTTAAGTAGGTTCTTTAGCTCCTCAGAATTCCTCAGTATGCCACGGATTCACGTATGAACACAATTCTCCTTTTCCAAAAAGACTGACAGTGGAGACCGAAGGAGTCTTTCCTTTCATCTACATTCAGCCACGTGCTGGGCTTAAAAGGAAACCAAAGTTTAATTCTATGGTGTGGATTATGCCTTCTCTCTTTGATTTCACACAGCAGCCAACTTTAACAATAAAGTACACCTGCCATAATCAAGGGAGTGACCTCACAGTAAAAATCACAAACATGATCCAACATGGCCACTCACAACAATCAGTCCTCAACAAATGCACGTCTTCCCCAAAATTCCTTAAGATCGCATCCTGATGTTCTTGGGGAGGATAGTTTATAGGGGTGACTACAGAGGAGATGAGGAAGGGCAGGGGATGTTTATCCCTGATCATCTGTGTCAGTCTTGATCTTGTGAGTAAAATCTCTCAGACATGTAGGGCAATATGTGCAATATGTATGTTTACATTTGCTTAAACCCCTTATAAAAAGATTTAAGAGCTAGGTTGTGAGCGGGGTGCTAGGTGCTATTCCAGCACTGGAAAATAGGGTCGCTGGGAAGCCAGTTCTCGCTGGCAATGAGTCATTTTAAGAGTACACTTATGAAAAACTATAAAAAAGGGATTCATTGGTCCTGGCACTCTATCCAGGGTAAGACATTGTGGGACACTTAACAAAGGTACTAGATCTAGGGGAGGTTATAGCCAGGATGGACCAATGGACCCATTTGTTTCCTCAGCAATATGGGATTTCACCAGGAAGTTGACATTCTCTGCTGATTAGTGTGGATTCCAAGGTGGTTGACCTGGCCTCTTCCACAAAGACTCCATTGGCACAAGGTTGCCTCTTTGGAGATCATACCTTGAAATAGTTAGAAGAGTTTGTCAACACTTTCACCACATTGGGTAGAGTGCAGCTTTCCCTCTATAGAGTGCTTAGCCTTATAGTTTTTGTAGGAGCCATTTGTACCAGGGACCACTTAACCAAGCAAAGATGATTTACATTGAACGATTGTTAGTATTCACTTGAAACTGGGGCCTTCTATCAGGGTGCTTGTGGGAAAGACAATAAGGGTTTTTAATATAAAACTGTAAGTTTTCCACATTCTAGAGAGAAGCCTTTTAGGGTCAATAACACGAGTAGCATTATGGTGGGTAATAATATGGGTCTATTATTCAGTTATTATTCAGCACCAAGATATCCCAAGGAGTACATGTTATGTTGTGTTATGTTATGGCATGTTCTGTCCTCGGATGGTCTGAGCTCAGGAGTAAGGGCCTGAATATGATGATGGTGGGACCCCCAGCAACAGCCCGTCGGTGGCAGATTCATCACCACTGTGATACTGTTTAGCACCCGCCACATTAGGATGGCGGGCGGATGTCTGGCGGTCAGAGAGACCAACTGCCATGCATACAACGGGCTCAAGGAGCCCGGCGGTGCATCGGAGGGAGTTGTATCCCTACAACAATGGCGGTGCCTGCTCAGGCACCGCCGTAGGGAATACAATGCCCTTTTCTGCCGGCCGTTTTATGGCGGGTAACCCGCCATGAAAAGGCTGGCGGAAAGGGACTTTGGGGGCCTGTAGTGGGCCATCTTACCCCCTGGACCTCCGATATGGGCCTTAGTGCCCCCCTACATATCCCTGCACCATGTGGCAGGCACCATGCAGTACCTGCCACATAGTGCAGGGATATGTCAGATGTGCATTTTTTGTATTGCGGTGTGTGCTGCAGGCCGCTGCACACACCGCAATACAAAATATACACTTTGCGACCGCCTTGAAGGCGGTCGCATTGTAATTACCATGGCGGGACCGCCGACAGCAATTCGGGTCGTCCCATTCCCGATATGATGGCAGTCGGACCAAAGTCTGACCGCCATCATAATGAGGCCCTAAGTTCTCAAAGTGAGAAAGGTAAGCAGCATGGAGTTAAAAGGTGCCAATGAATAGCCTCCACTACATCCAAACAAGTTTCTGAACAATTAATTTCTATGTTAAAACTGACCTATGTGGTGCTCAGGATTCATTGATAAAGAGATCAAAAGTAGAAAAGAATAATTACGTATTAAAGACTCATGTATAAAACTTATGTCCACCTTCCTTGTTTCGATGGTCACCACAATGAGTATTAATATACTTTGCCTCATCCCCAAGGACAGCCTCAGAAAACTCAAAATCACAAAAACAAGAAAGAAGTACACCTCTGGATGGCTCTTGTGGTCATTCAGACCTTCTCTATGGCCCATCGATAACCAAACAGCTTAACTTTGCAGTAGAACAAGCTCTGTGTGGAAATCTTTCAGAAAGAAAAAATATTTGCTATGCACCTCCTGTAATACAACTCAGTAGAGGAGAAGTACCCTGAAGTGATGAACACTCTGGAGGTTGTTCCTGTTCTGTGACTTTTTTATAGTGCACAGCATGCCTTTAGTATGATGCAAAGACATCTTCCTACCTACAATCCCACAAATCCATATGTCATCTACTCATTAGCTTAATTGATCCGCTTGTCAGTTCAGCTCATGCTTTGAGCTCATATACCCTCTGGTACATCTAAATCTGTTTGTTTTTTCCTTACATCCAAACCCAACACAAGCATAATTTATCATCTTACCATCCGTCCATCAGTCCACCCACCCATCCATACACCCACCCACCCATCCATCAATACATCGCCATGCTCACGCGTCCATATGCCAATGCCAAGTGTCTTTAACCATAACGTAGAAATGACATTAATTAGGAGATTGTGATTCGGTGTCCTGGCCTCATGCATAACATGCTCACAGTTGATGACAGACGCACAAATCAGTTGCAAAAAAAGACCATTTGCCCAGAATTAATTTCGGCCTTAGACAGAAACAGCAGGCTTAAACAAACACAGTCAGGTGAGTGGGATTTACGGATAAACCATAGGCAGCTATATAACTTACCAGGGTACGAGGTACCTCTCCCATTGTATAAGGTGCATCAGGTATTACACCTGTATAATTAGGGAAGCAGATAAGGAACCAAGGGTCTGATTACGATGCCGGCACCGTGGCGGAAGCAGGACCACCCGACTAGAAGTCGGCGGTCCCGCTGCGCGCATTACAGTGCAACCGCCTTCAGGGCTGTCGCAATGTGTATACTTTGCATTGCGGCGTGTGCTGCAGCCCACAGCACATGCCGCAGTACAAAATATACACATTTGAAACATGCCTGCACTATGTGGCAGGCACTATGAGGTGCCTGCCACATGTTGCAGGGATGTTTAGGGGGGCATCATAGGTGCCCCCCCCCCCCAGGGCCCATAGCGGAGGGCCAGGGGGGAAGGGGGCCCTGCTAGGGGCCCCCAAAGTCACTTTCTGCCTGCCTTTTCATGGCAGGTTAACTGCCATGAAAGTGTCCGCAGAAAGGGACATCCTAATCCCTATGGCGGTGCCTGAGCAGGCACCACCCCATTGTAGGGAATAGGAGACCGACCGCCGCACTGACGGGATCCTTGATCCTGTTGAACGCGGCGGTATTTTCCCCCACCAGCCGTGATCCGACCGCCTACATCCTAATGAGGCAGTCGGATCCATTGGGCTGGATGGCGGTGGGACCGCCACTGAAGGCCTGACGGTGGCGGCCACACTGCCATCGTAATCAGGCCCCAAATTTGTAATCAGTAACTTACCCATGGTGTGACCCAGGACTTTGTGTTGCACCTGTTTAAACTGTTGAGAGCTACATGTACCAGCACAAATGCTCTATTGTCCAGCCTTCACATACAAACAAGAAATCAACAGATTAACAATATCTGGAGAGAGAGAAATAACCCATGACCATCAGCCTATGATTAATGAATGTGATTTAAAAACAGACTGATCACGTGATAAACAGCATGGCCACGAGACCAGAAATCATGGGAGGAATGTAGGCAGAAACTGAATGGTCCTAATGCCTCATGTCAAGGGCTCATACCTCAGGGATACACAGAAATAACACGGACCAATAGAGCACGCTGGTGTCAAGGGGGACATACCACTGTTCAACTCCACGATATACATATGCAGACATTTAACACACTGCCAATAGAAAATCTTCTTGTATCCAAGACGTGTATTTAGACACACAAAGCAAATGACTGAAAATGTGTCAATAATTCATGGCTGGATTAAAAACCGAAGGGGATCTATCCAATAATGACAGGTGATGAATTGGTTTCTGACAAACTTCAGCCTTATGAACCCCGCTTTCACATTATTTTTCTTCTTTTAGTTTTTTCGTCAATAAATGGGCAGACAGAAAATGCACTAACAAATTAATATAAGGAGTTTGGATTAATGACTAAATGGAAGGTGTACACCGTTGACCCTAAAATTGATGGCTACCCCGTACGCAAAAATAATGCAGCTCAACACTATTTTCTCGATCCTTCAGGATTCAGCAGTAGACCGAAGGCCGGCACAAAACATACAAATGGCGCTCAAGGCGCCGAGGTAATTAAGCCATGCCCTGGGATGCACGCGGGTGATTTGGCCAATGATTACCCCACCACCAAGAGAACAGCTGATGAAAAGCAAATCCCACCCGTCTTCTGGTTCTAAATTATTATTTTTGACAATGTACTAATTGAAGGCGCGTGCCAACGTCGCCTGTAAAAGCCGCTTCTGAATTACAGAGACGTTCCCACTGCGGCGGGCCTCGTGCGCAAACGGCGCTGTCACGTGGCGCCACGTCTCAGGAGGGAGCCACGAGGACGGCCGCGAGGCCGCCCGACATATGGCGCCCAGAGGGACGCCGGGAGATTGGCACCATGTCACTTGTCTCACAGAGCCCCAGTGGGCGGGAAAAGCGACACTGAGAGAAACACAATTACAGAACACTTAGCGCTGCTCGCAGCTGAGGTTCCCTCCCAGCAGCTGGATGTTAATTGAATAATTGGAATGAAACCCTGTAGGTTTCTTGATTGCATTGGGACTCCAAGGTGTGGGATCGAGATGAAGCGAGGTGTGAATGAAAAAACACATATGGCATTACAAAGTTATTTTCAAACTCATTAATATCGTCTGCAATTTCGACACACGTTTGCTAGTGACAGTTGACAGCTGTTTGACATTATCTAGATAGGTATCACAAAAGAAAATCATAATTTACAATATGAAAGTGATTACAGCTTCCAAGGTTGGAAAAGAGGGTTAAGGATCAGGTGACCACTTGCTTCCGTCTTTATACACACCGTTTTCAGACCTGGACTTTTGTGTGTTCTCCTAATAATGTTCCCTGGGTGTTCTAGTCTTACACTGATTCCATTGAATTAAATATACTAACACACATGAAAGCAATGATTTGCAAGTGAAAAGTTCAAGACTGGAGGCGGTGTCCTTAGTGGCCTTGAGTAAGATGGTCACCCAGGGGCAGATTTACAAGCCCCTTGCGCCACTTTTGCGTCACTTTTAACATGGGAAAAGTGACGCAAAAGTGGCGCAAGGGGCTTGTAAATCTGCCCCCCTGTCTTTAAACAATTAGGATCGCTCCATTTAAGGATGTTACAGGTCGCACCATGGCCCAACTGGCAGGGCTGGATGTTAGTCCAGTACTATAACAGTAGGGGGTGCTGAAGGTTATGTTAGTTTAAGCTGCTCATGTGTAGCATTAATTCCCTCAGCTTTCACTAGCCCCTTTGCTATTTGTAGTTTTAATCAAACACGTAAAAGGCGATGGGAGGAATGCTAGCAATAAGTCTAACCACTGGCAATCGCGCGGGGTAGCATTCTAAACCATCGTTCATTTGCTCACCACGTCACCTCAGTTTGGACCCAGCCATGCAAATCAGTCTTGACCCTTCTCCAGTGGGAACACTCATGCCCGAAGTTCAAAATAACAACAGGCTGGGACATGGCCCGAGTAATTACCAGTGGCTGAGATTAATTCAAGCATTCTATCTAAACATTTTTTGCATACAACATTCGAAGGCCCAAATTTGGGCATGTATGCTCACACATGGGTCCCGTGCACACTGTGCCACTGAATGCAAGCTTTACCCAACTGATGATCCCTAATAAAGGCGAAACTGGTTTTGTGTTGCTTGTGTTCTGGTTCAGGGAGGACCTAGCCTGGCAGTTCGGGCTGGACTGTTCCTTTTGAAACAGGGTCAAGACTGATTTTCATATGGCTGGGTCCAAACTGAAGTGACATGGTGTACAAAATAATGAGAAGCTAGGATGAAGTTTGAGTAATTACCAGTGGCTGAGATTAATTCAAGTACTCCATCCAAAACTTTTTTGTATCCTTCAATTTGTAGTTTGTAAGCATGGAAAAAGATTGACACAAATTGTAAATTTCTTCTATTGTCAATTTGGCTTCATATCCTCAGTCTGACTATGTAGTTGTAAATCCAGTTTAATTATCTGCCCCAGCCTGACAATGTTTGCCCCAATTAAGGTACTGTGTACTACTTGCTTCTATTGCTGGAGAACTTGTGGGTGGCCTTGTGCTTCCGCTATTGTTTGCTAAATGTTCTGTGTCCCTTTAGCTGCTACCCTCTGGTTGTGGATTAACACCACAGAAGCCTTCATGATGGAGCTGGGCTTGCCACCCACTGCCAACCTGCAAACTATGCAGAGAAGAGAATGTGTGTTGCATGAGTGAGTGGGTGACTGGGATGAAGTGTGCATCTCAAGGTTTTTAGATTCCATGTTGTGCTCTTATTGCTTAAATGGTGGCGTATATATTTTGGCAGGGTGGGTTCTCAGGTGTAAGCAGTTGTGGGGTCACTGAGTTCTATCAAATGGAGAAAGCTGAGGGTTAGGGTGACCACCCCCATTCAGTTCACTAGGGACACTGTTTCCAGCCCAACAGTTTTGTGTTATAGTCTAATGTTTTCCATATGTTGTAATTTTGTTTTGCTTCCATTGAACTAATTTGATTAACACAGCTGGAATTAATGATTTGGAGGTAGAAAATTCAGTCCTGAAGACAGGGTCTTTAATGGCCTGGAGTGAGGTGGCCATCTGAGAACCCCTGGTAACCAAAGCTCAAAGTGGCAAGCTCTGCATCAGAAAGTTAGCCTTTTCTAAGCCTACGTGACTCTGGGCAGATGTGAGTAAGTGATTGCGAGGACTGTGGTTTACTATATGGTGTGGTTGTGCGATCTTACAGTCTAATACACTCACAAAACAGTCTTTGGTCTAATAAGGCTCATTCGTAAAACATTTTGCTCAACCCTGGGTAGCTGTGGCTTCAAGCAGCAAGGCTTAAATAATGGAACTAGCGTAAAGTGTTTAGAGGCAATGAACAACGAAATAAGAAAGTCACACAATACAAAAGAAATCTGATACCAATGTATAAAAATAAATTATATTTTTCTGATTTTTTATATACCAAGATGAGCAAAATTCACCAGAGAGTTCCGACGATGTAGATTTTTAAGTACAACATAAATCTAAGCTTTTTAGTCCAAAGTGCACGCAAGCATTGTTAACCGTAAAGTTTAGAAACTTCTGCAAAGTTTTAAAGAGTTGTGGTCAACTACTCTGGCCCGAGTGGGGTGACCACTAAGGAGTTTTTAGACAGTTACCTGGTCACCAAAGCAATCTCAAGTCCAGTTTCACATTTTACATCAAGATCACCATAGACTTCAATGGAGTGGTCCTGATGCTGGTGATGCAGGATGCTGAAAAATGCACTGGGTGGTGTTCTTGTGGTTATTCCACGGTCCACGGGTAAGGTAGCAACTTTGGCCACAGGTGTCGGTGTCTCTCAAAGTCCTCTTTGAGGCAGTAGAAGACAAGTGGTGGCTGGCTTACCGATCTTCGTACACAGCAGGTACAGAGGTATCCTTTGGTGAAGGCTATTGTCCCTCTTTGGTGACCAATCTGGACTCAGACAACACTACTGGGTCTAGCAGACTCAGGTGCGTCTTTTGGCCATTGAGGATCAGTCTCTTGGGTCGGCCTGCGGCCGTCATTGGTGATTCATTGAAGGTGGCTACTGACTTGCAAGAATGGGATTCTTCAGCTTTGAAGGTCTGGTTCAAGGGGGTGAACCGACTGACCCTTGGAGTTACTTCTTTGGTCTGGGGCTTAGGAGGGACTTTTCTACAAGCCAGGAGTCACGGGCACAGTCCTCTCTTTGATAGCACATGGTACAGCAGGTGCAGTCCAGCAGTCAGTGCAGCCTCTCTTGCAAGGTTCAGGGGGTAGCAGGGCAGTCTTTCTTCAGTTATTTCTCCAGTTCTATCACGATCTGAGATTCAGGGTGCCATGGGTGCCATATTTATGGCCAGAAAGTGCCCTGGGGGATGATACAGTCACTAACCAATGTACTACAAGGATCACTCCCGCCCTGTGATGTTTTCTGGGTATGTGTGGCTTCTAGCATTCCCAGAGTCCAGGCCCATCTCACTACTTCCATTTGCAGCCAAAGTCATCGAAAAGGCCATCAACACCCAGCTATCACACTTCATAGAAACCAACAACATCGTAGACACCTCTCAATCTGGATTCCGCAGCAACCACAGCACCGAGAGCACCCTCTTCGCCGCCACCAATGACATCCGCATCTTCCTCGACCAAGGCCATAAGGCAGCCCTCATCCTCTGGACCGATCAGCAGCCTTCGACACCATCTCCAACCACACACTAGCCACAAGGCTCCACGACGCTGGCATCCAAGAAAAGGCCTTAGACTGGCTACGATCATTCCTCTCAGGCAGAACACAGAGAATAAGACTCCTGCCCTTCCTCTCAGAACCGACAGAGATCAGATGTGGAGTACCCCAAGGATCCTCCCTCAGCCCCACACTCTTCAACATCTACATGGCCCCCCTCACAGCCATTGTCAGTAACCACGGGCTCAACATCATCTCCTACACTGATGACACCCAACTCATCCTCTCCCTCACCACAGAACCCAACATCACCAGGCACAATTTCCAAGAGGGTATGAAAGCTGTCACGACCTGGATGAAGAACAGCTGCCTGAAACTCAACTCGGCGAAAACAGAAGTCCTCATTCTCTGCTCTACCCCCTCTGCATGGGACAACACCTGGTGGCCCCCCACCCTCAGAAACCCACCCACCCCAACGGACCATGCACGCAACCTCAGCATCACACTGGACTCATCACTCACCATGAATTGCCAGATCTACGCTGTCTCCTCCGCATGCTTCAACACCCTCTGCATACTACGCAAGACGTTCAAGTGGATGCCCCCGACTCCAGGAAAACCGTCACTCACGCACTCATCACCAGCAGACTAGACTATGGCAATGCCTTCTATGCTGGAATCAACAAAAAACTCCTCCGTAAACTCCAGAACGCCGCAGCCAGACTAATCCTCGATATCCCACGGCACAACCACTTCACCCAACACCTCCGCGACCTCCACTGGCTTCCCGTCGGAAGAAAAATAACTTTCAAGCTGCTCACGCACACCTACAATGCCCTCCACAACACCGGACCCCACTACCTCAACAGCCGAATCTCCTTCCACCCCCCCCAAGAGAAACCTCCGCTCAGCCGACCTCTCCCTAGCCACTGTCCCACGCTTCTACAGGACCAGAGCAGGCGGAAGATCCTTCTCCTACCTCGCAGCCAAGACCTGGATCAAACTCCCCCTTCACCTCCGACGGAGCCCGACACTGCACCAATTCAGGAAGGACCTCAAAACATGGCTCCTCAAATGACCCTAGCGGAGCTGCCCACACCCACTCCCAGCACCTTGAGACACTCACGGGTGAGTAGTGCACTCTACAAATCCCTGATTGATTGATTGAGAGTGCACTATTCTTCCCACTCTCAAGATGTCGGAACCCTTATTTAGATATTAGGAGCTTGGTAGCTCACCCTAGAAGTGTGGCTACCTGTGGACTACACACCCATGTGAAAACTGGTTTGGCCACTGGTTTCTGCTTTCTGTTGCTGACACCAGTCTGTCTACCTGAACAAAGAGGCAACCCTTCAAAGAGGGTCATTGCTATTTGCCCACCAAAGGCGGCTTTGCCTTTGAAGCTCTCTTTTTGGGCCAACAACTTGAGTGGCTGCCTGAAAGGGGGAGGTTACACCTCTCCCTGTAGCAGGCATCTATTGTTCCTGGGCCTGGGAATAGTTCACACTTCTCCCCAGAAGGACAGAGGGCTGTCTGGTGGCCAGCAACTGTGCAAGGCTATTGGACAAACTGGGCAACAGAGTGGCAACTTTCTAAAAGTTGCCTTTTATTAAAAGAGACATTAAATTTGACTTGGGCATCAAGTCGGGTTAAATGCCCCGATCAATTGGATACCTAGAAGTCCCCCTTTTAGTTGTCCCAGTCAGAAGTTAGCCAGACTGAGAGACCAGCTTTTAACTCTGTTAGCCAATTGGGCTACTAACTTTTCCAAAGCAAAAACGACAATTTCGAAGTTTTGCTGTTAGGACATATTAAAAGCATATATTAAGAATATACAGCCTTAGGGCTTCATAGACGTTCCTTAGGGAAGACATGTATATTGCTAAGACAAGTGGGGGCTTTGCCATTGTTTTAAATGGCAAAGTCAAATAGCAGTTTAAAATTGCTCTACCAGGCTGCAGTGGCAGGCTGGGAGCCAATTTGTACTTTGACACACACAGGATGTCACAACCAGTATTGCAGCCCTGGGGAACACTCTGTCTTACATGCCCTGGGTACCCTTGGTACCATATATTAGGGACGTATAAATAAGTCAGCTTATGCCAATTGCTGATAACCAATTCAGCATACATTTTGGAAGATGTCAGAACACTGGTACTGAGGTCTGGTTAGCAGGCCTCAGTGCACTCGCAGAGCTAAAAATCCAGCAGCATCAGTCCAAGGCTTTGGGGGTCACCATGCAAAAATATGCATTTCCTTACCTTGGCCAAGCATTACCTCAAGGAGATGCGTGGCAAGTCCTGGTACAGCAAAATACAATTATCACTGTAGCAATAAAGTATGAATGTCGAGCAAAGGCTTACACAGGACTTTAAATGTTATAACAAATATATAAAATATATTGATGGTTTTAACTGTAACCAGGAAACGAGATGTACACAAAAAAGAAATACAAAAATGTAACTCAAAGGTATAATGAACTGGTAATCTAGAAATAAGAATGGTAACCTCTTGTGAAAAATACTGACCAAATAAATTAAATGGAAATCAAACTATGCAATGATGAACCAGGGCCCCAGGCTAAACACTGTAAATCATGTTTGCGAAGCTTCAAAGTTCACAACCTCTAATATTTATGAAACTGATATAGAAAAGAAAGACACAAAACCATTGGAAAGTAGTTTAGATGTGGAAACTCAAGTTTTAGAAATGGCTAATTTCTGCAAAGCTTTAAACAAACAAATATTGCAAAAGGGAAACCATAATCTTTCTGCCTTAATGGGTTACTTTGTACCTCTTCGGTCTTGATTAATATTTTATAAAAATGGGAGCAACACTGTCAGTGGTTCCTGTAATGGAAGGGGACAGTGCCTCAGAGTTTGTGTGTGTCAAATTGTGGACACCAACGAGATACACCAAACTTTGGGTGTTAAAATGAATAGGTGGCTACAAGTCCTTGAGCACACAGAGCATAAAACAGACCATGAGTGGTGTCATGATCCTGCTAGCTGACTAACCAAGCAGGTGCAGAACTGCCACACTCAGCGTGTAAAGGAAGGAAGATGAAAATAACAAAAGTCTGTTCAGTGAGGGGTATGATTCTCAGACTAAGGTCCTTATTTACAACATTTTGGCGCACAGTAGTGCAGCAAGCCTTTCTGCTGCATTGCCGTGCATCACAAGAAAAAGGTCAGAAATGGGCAATATCTACAAGATACAGTACATTCCTGTCGTTCCGCCCTACGCTGGCGCACAATGGACTGCCATGCCCCAACGCAGGCACCCTTCCACCATGGTGAAAGGGTGTCTGCATTGTAGGGGTGATTGTTTTTGTGCAGGAAGGTACACCTTTCTGTGCAAAAACAATCACAAGAGGTGTTTTCCTCATACTATATGTCCTGCAGAATGCAGCACACATAGAAATATAAACAAGCATTCGCATAGCCAATAGGTCTCGCGTTTAGGTCCTCATAAGTGTTTAGCCAGAGCTATTGGCTCTGCCAATGTTTTTAAGATTTGTTGTAGAGCAGTGTGGCTGCTGTGCAGCATGTTAAAAAGTTGCAATAAAAAAGTGTTATAAGTATTTTTGTTACTGTAGATATAACACAGAAGACATTATGTACAACTAAATAACCCAATTAAAAAAAGAATGAACATTAAAAATGTAATCTATTTTTTTTTTTTTTCCAATGCTTGCAACGTCTTCTTGCCTTTTCTAATGCTTGTTATAACTAATTTTTGTTATGTGGGGGGCGGGGGAAATATAAACATTGGGAGGGTGGAGGTTGGGAAATAGTACCTGAATTACAACACGAGCAGCGGATGGACACTAGGGGAGAATCAATAGATGCCAGATTCCGAGGGCAGGCTGAGGTGGTGCGGAGTGATGCTGAAGTAGTGATGTGCTGGTGCAGAGGTGATGCTGAATGATACTGAGGTGGTGCTATGTTGGTGCGGAGATGATGCCAAGTGATAATGTGGTGGTGCTCGGGTGGTGCTGTGCTGGTGCTCAGGTAGTGTTGAGTGGTGCTCAGTGATGCTGAGTTGGTGCTGCATTAGTGCAAAGTTGATGCACTGGTGCAGAGGTGATGCTGCAGACATGGCGTTGCGCTAATGCTGATTTGGTGGTGCACTGATGAGGAGGTGGTGCTGTGTTGATGCTGAGATGGTGCTGTGCTTATATTGGGAGGGACTGGACCAGCACAGACAATGTTGGCGGTAGGATAGCATTGTAGGATGAATAAATTACTAAACCTGTAGCCATGGGAAATCAGTTTTAGATTATGTGCACCTTACATTAGAAATATATGAAATTCCACAATCTAAAATAAAAGATGACCAAATCCCACACTTTGATTTTCAATGCACTTTCAACCCAGCAATTCAGATGCTTGTTACTTTCGCTTGGTTCTAATTAGATGTGTGACCTCTTTTAAGATGCTTCACAGAAAAAATCCTTCCTCACCTCCCCTGCCCCCCGTGCCCTTCCTTGTGTCTTAAAATTAGCGACAGAAAACAAATTTTACTCAGCCTTCGAAATTGCTAAACAAAACTCTGATGTATAGCATCCCGGGCTAAATTGGCTAGTACAAAGTTAGCACAGAGTATGTTATTACATCCAAAGGCAGGTGTGCAACATTTTGATTCAGTCGAAAGGCAAACTGTTCATGGGGACATTCAGAGCCTATATAAACATCCCTGCTCTAAAACCACAGGAAGAAAATGACTAGCATTCTTTAAAAAAAATGAAGCAGTTTCTTGAGACAAAAACAAAAGAAAGAAAAGCACAGAAATAGCTTTTCCTGTAACCGTCTTCAAGTAGCAGCGAAAACCAACGTAGAGGAGAAATAAGCAGCTAACCACTCAGAGTAAAGCTGAGAGATACACGTGATGCAGATGCAGGTGTGACTCCGTGGAGGATCATTTTAACCTACACTAATATACATGTATGCAGTCGATGACACTCTGAGCGTTATGACACTGCCTGCTCACACCTTATGCAGTCTGGGGTGCCGCACCTCTTAGAGGCCCATGATGTAATTTGCCGAAAAGTGGCTATTTTTCACTAGTTGACAAATTGTAAGTGTTGTTCGCCCGCATCCCTCAGCTACACGCCAAGCACGTACGTATGTGCACAGTCAGCAGGGTGTTTATAATATAAACAAAGGTCTGTGTATGCTTACGTACTCTGAAAAATTCATGGCCTCGATTTTTTTAAATTAAAGAGAGACGAGGGAGAAAGAAAGGGTCCAGGCAGACAGATGTACAAAGCATTTGACTTATAGCCAGATGTAGAGTTGAAGGGAAAAGAGAACAGGGGAAGAGAGGAGAAAGAAAGGCAGGATTCTGAGGAAAGAATGCTGAAAATGGGTAGAGAGTGAACACAAGAGAACAGGAGGGAGAGCTCAGCAACACTGGGGGGGGGTGGAGTGGATAATGACACAACGATGTGAAAGAGAACAAGCCCGGCAGTGGTGCGTGCGCGCGAGACCTAAAAAGAGGCAGGGCTTTAAGCCACAGTGTACATTATTACAGGCAGCATGCCTCGCAAAGCAGAGCATGCACTGCCCAGGTTTGACCTAAACAAGCATTGGCCGCGCGGCCGTGCGAGACGCGCTCTGTGGTGGGGAGGGGGAGGAGCGGGAGAGCAAGTGACACGCGGCCGTGAAAGTGACACGGCCGCGCGGCCCCGAGACCCACTCTGTGGTGGGGGAGGGGGAGGAGCAAGTGAGAGGAAAGCCAGATGGCGCCTGGAGCATGCGAGGAATGCGCGTTACTGTGCGCGTACCCGCATGCTCTAGGCAAGCCAAAAAAGCTGTAGTCGCATTTCTGAAAGCCCACTGACTAAATGTCTCGCCCAGACCAGCGCAAGCGCTGGCTCAGGGCGAGACCTAAAAATGAGGAGAAATAAAGTTATTCCTCCTCGTTGCACCTCCCTTACGCCTACCCTGGGAAAGGGGTAGGAATCTGATGCATTCCCAGGTTTACAAAACAGACAGAAGAGAGAACAATGGAGGTCCCCCTCATTGTCAAGGCAACCCAAAAGTGTCCCTGAGAATCATTTGATTAGCAGTTTGATGGGACCCTAGCCATCAAAGAGTGCATACTCTCTCACAAAAAAGCGATAATCTAAGGATATGACTAGAGACAAATATAAAATGGTGAGAACCGCACAGCTCCAATGGTGGTCTTAGACTTTCGTTCCTATGCCTTGTTTTCTGGAAGCATTTGGTACCAAAACTAGCCCAATAATGGAGACGAGCCACATAAACTTCCAACAAGAATGTCGGTGCCTCTGTCGTTGTAGCAGGCATGGGTGTGAGCACAGCAATAGAACCTTATGTCAAAGGAAACAAAGATGCACCTAAACAAGCAGACTACACACATTCACCTGTTAGCTCCCAAAAAGCCATAAACCATCAATAGTTAATGATGTTGCTGCTCATGGAGGTACAGGGCTTCAATGGTTTTATGCTTCCTAACTCAGAGAGACAGTAGGCTTGATTTAGGAATTTGCAGAACAATAAACCTGCTCCCTGCTGGATATGGTAAATCTGCCACTATTGGTATGTCTATATGTGTACCTATTGTTATCATCAGACATATGACAGCTGGACAATATGGGGGGGCAATTCCACCACACACATGTCACTAATGGTAGGTTAATTCACCCACAGTGGTTAGTGGTTTTAACATTATCCCCACCTCTAAACCAGGTCCCTGTGACTCAGCGTGCTGCCCTCTTTGGTGTGGTTTGAACTAGTGTGGTGGAATGGAAGGTAGGAGATGTGATCCGATGTGTGATATCATGTAGGAGATAAGGTGGGGTACAGCACGATACAGTGAAGTGAGGTATGGTGTAGTGTGGTTTCAGACGATATGGCAAATGTAGTACTAGTACAATGTTAAGTGGCGTAGCTAGGTGGAGTGTTGGATGAGGTGAGGTGGTGCTGAGCTATGTTACAGAGTGTGTTTGAACTGGCAGAGTTGTGAGTGGATGCAGCACCGGAATATAAGGGGTAACACAAGTCACAATGTGAATAAACTGGCAGAGCAGTGAGTAGGTCCAGTTCTGGAATTGAAGAGGGTGTAGCAATAAACACTGTGGACCTCATTTATGAGCCCTTTATGCCACCGTTGCGACACTTTACTCCTCTCTACACTACAGGACTCCTCTTTATGTCACTTTACTCCACTCTGTGCTATGCCACTCTATGCCCCTCCAGTCCATGTCACTGCACCCTACTCCACTCTATGCTACTCCACTCCACGGCACACCACTTTACACACTTTACTTCACTGTACTCCACTCCACTCTATGACACTCCTCTTTACTTCACTGTACTCCACTCCACACTACTCCACTTTATGCTACTCCGCTCCATGACACTCTACAACCCTCCATTCTACAACCCTCCAGCATATGACCCTCCACTCTATGACCCTCCACAACACTCTATTCTATGCCATGCCACTCTACACTACAAAATTCTACTACACTCTACGCCACTCCATTCTACGTCACTCCATGCTATACCACTCCATTCTGACACTTTAGTCACCTCTACGATACTCCACTCCACTCTACATCCCTCCTCTCCACTTTACTCTATTCTATGCCATGCCATTCTACACCCCTCTACTCATCACTCAACTCTATGACATGCCACTATACTACACCCTGTGTCCCTCTACGACACTCCACTCCACAACACTGCATGCTCCTCCACTCTATGCCCCTCCATGACACTCTACTCTTCTCTACTCTATGATACTCCACTCTACGCCACTCTATGCCACTTCTGTTTAGGCCACTCTACTCCACAACACTCCACTCTACGACACTGTGCTCCACGATACTCCACTCGATGCCATTCCACTCTAAACAACTCTACTCCACTTCACTCTAGGCCGCTCTGCTACACTCTATGACACTCTACTGTATGGCCCTGCTATCTACAACCCTCCACGACACTCTATGCCACTCTACTACACTCTACAACAGTCTACTCTATGACACTCTGTTCTCCTTTTTGACAATCAGGTTACTCCACTCTACGCCACTCTACGCCACTCTAAGACCCTCTACAACACTTTTTACCACTCTATGCTATTCCACTCTATGCCACTTTACTCTGCTCTATGTCACTCCACTCTGTGGCATTTTACTCCACTCTAATCTACGACACTCCACTCTATGACATTTTACTCCACTCTCTTCTACACCACTCTACGCCCCTCTACTCTACGTCACTGAACTCTATGACATTCTACTCCACTCTGCTCCATGTTACTCCACGGTATGCTACTCAACTCCACTTTACGACACTCCACTCCACTGTTAACCACTCCACTCTTAGCCACTCCGCTCCATCATGACACTTTACGACCCTCCACTATACATCTCTTCACCGTAGACCCTCCACGACACTCTACTCTACACCACGCCACTTTATGCCTCTCCACTCTACGCCACACAATGCCACTCTACACCACTCCACGCCACTCTACACCACTACACTCTATGACACTCTACTCCACTCTATGACACTTTACTCCACTCTATGCCACAACACTCTATGCCCCTCTAATCCACTCTATGCCCCTCCACTCTACACCACTCCACTCAACACCAGTCCACTCTACGCCACTCAATGCCACTCTACTCTACCCCACTCCAGTCCCTACTATGCCACTCTACTCTATGCCCCTCTGCTTTATGACACTCTACTCTATGCCACAACCCTTTATGCCCCACTACTCTGCGCCCCTCCACTCTATGCAACTTCACTCTACACCCCTCCATTCTATGCCCTTCCACTCTGTGCCACTCTGCTCCACTCTAAATCACGCCACTCCACTGTACGACGCTTTACTCTATGACACTCCTCTCTATGACACTCTATGCCACTCCATGACACTCCACAACACTCCACTCTACGCTACTCCACTCTACACCACTCCACTCTACGCTACTCTACGCTACTCTCCTCTACGCCACAAACTTTTAGGCATGCTGAACATTAGCTACGCTGGTGTAGAACATGGCTAAAACACATTGGCAAAGCCAATAGCGCTTAAAAAGGCAAAACCTATTGGCTTAGCCAATGCTTGTTTGCAAAGAGTCTGCACCACAGAATGATTTAATTGACATCACTCACCAATACGAACTAGAGCACTAAAGAGAATTTAAAGCAACTTCTACAGAATCAGATGAAAAAAATGCTTTCTGATAAGGGCTCCTAGTGAATTCTGCACTTGGACACATGGAACCTTCCCTCCCTCTCAGTGCAATCGTCCATCTATCTCTGAAAACCGTGGCATGTGTTACATTTACTGAAATTTGCTGGGACAGATGGTGCAAAACTAGGACTGTCTGCAAATCCTCACTCTAACCTGTGCCACAAAGGTAGTGACCACGATTGAGGGAAATGGGCAGAATCAGGGCACAAATCGGGGTGGATGCAGGTGGACGGAGCCCCCCAACTATTTTCAGGGACGGGATTGCTTCCCTTACCATGGACATTTCAGAGCATGAGGGTGTCACCTTGTCCCCCATGGCCTCAGGGTGTCTCAAGCTCCCTTCCCACTGGCAGCATCTTCTTTATTTGTGAGAGGCCCAGTGAAGGGCTATCTTTGAATCTCCTCTCTTTTCTCCTAAGGAGAGCTGCACACGCTTAACCCATCTACTCCCATGAACTGCAAATGTGCAGTGCTTAAAGCGAGGTAAAGAACCCCAGCAGTAAACAAACATGCCTTACTAGCTAGTTTTACAATTGAAAACAATGCACCCAGCCCATTTTGTTCACACTCTAAACGTAGTTTAAATATGTTACAATACGCTCCATTTGTCTTTTTAAAAACAGTGCCGCTTTCAGGCATTTCTAAGCCTCGTTTAAACATTGACACGTGGAAAACCTGCATGTGATTTATTTAAAGTAAAACAAACCAAAACATGTTTTGACATTCTGCAAGATGTTAACTTCTTGTTTTGGTAAAACTGGTTCGTTCAATTTTAAATAAAGAATATTTTCAAGACACGACATCATAACATATTGTGGCGTCACTTCGTGTGATGATGTCATTGTGAATTACTTATACCAATTAGACCAAAACTATTTTTCGAAGGACTTGTGCCATAGGCAGAATGTTCTTTTTATTATTTTATGCAGTTTTATAAAGTGTCGATGCGCTTTAAACTGTGAACTCACTATACATGTCGTGCAAGTTGTGGGAAGTAACAGACCCTGCGGTGCTGATCAAAATGGCAGGCGGAAAATTGTTTTTCTTGCAATGTTAGAAGGACATATTTTTGTCGTGCATTCCGCGCACACAGCCGGTCATCCTTCCTCGCAGTGCCCTGCTGCCACGGGGACGCCCCCATTACATTTCCCGTGTGGTCCCGAGCGCGTTTACTTCTGCGGCTGGAAACCGCTCGAGCCCTTAGGCTGCGACAATTAGGATGCCCCGCGCGCCCGTGCCGCTCTCGTGATCAGCAGGCGTGCGCCAAGCCGCTCGCTCATCCAGGCACGTGCTCCCGTGAGCACAATTCACTTAATGACGAAACTGGTGCCAATCTCTTTTAATTGGCAGAGGCGATTGCAGCATCGCAGCACCGAAGCGTGCGCCAACCTGGCAGCGCCCTCTCAAGTGGGCAGTAATTATCATTAAATCATTTTAGTGATTTTCCACTTAGGGGAACAAACTGTGATTAAAATACTGGTTACAGTTTTGTCTTTCCTTATTAAAGAAATCAAACTATCTAATTGCGTCGAAATGTATTTGGCTAGTTACATCTAAATGACTGCCACAAGCATACTGGACGCTACCGTGTTTTAAATCGCTGCTGGAGTTGTGTTATATTTCAGTATCTTTCATTAAGTGAAATAAAAACGGTGACTATCCACAGCTATTGCAGTACAAGGGCCGTCACACGTGTCTAAAATGAATTGCTCTTCATATCATACGTCACAGCCCCAAAAGTTTTGAAAAGAGTCGGATGCATTAAACTGATGGTGCAACATGAAATTGTCATTGTGTGTGGACTCTAAGGTGGAGGATCTCAATATTAAAAGGGGTGATATGGCAAAGGAAATAGGTCCTGCCCGGCAAGCTGGTGTGATTGTTATTTTTTAGAAACATTTATTGCAAACTGTCAGACCCCATCTGGGGGGCCATGGGACAGGCAGGGGCTACCGGGCCACAGCTGTGGGGGCTTGGCTCATTTGCCTCTGCTGTACCGGGTTCCATCCATCTAAGCAGTGCTTAATTTGTAAAATATATAGTGCCAGGGCTCTGACCAGGAGGCCACTGCATCTTGCACCACACATCGCCCTTGTCATCGCTGCCAAAACAACTACTTACCATCTCTCTCGCATGTAAATGCGACACTTCAGATTATTCCAGGTCCCCAAAGCTAAAGGAATGGCTGGGGAGGCAGGTATTAGCAATTTTAATGTATATTGTATTCCTAAACTACCATTGTTCTGCTCATCTCTAAATTAGATGAGCAGCGCCACCATGTGGTGGACTGTTCCAAGTACGGTGCTGACAATTAGGTGCCGGTGCCGAGCACCGGAAACCAATTAAGTGCAGGTGCTCAGCACTGGAAAGCCCCGGCTCAAATTAAGCACTGCATCTAAGGCTCTGCAAAACTGGGCAAGTGCAACCCCTTCAGAATTTGATTTGCAGTGGCAGCGGCGGCAAGCAGTCACAGGCTTGTCAGGCAGGTGCTTTAAATGGGCAGGTACTGCCCGGTACTGAGCACCTGCACTTGTTTAATTTGAAAGAGAGAGTATCTGCACTTCTCAGCACTGCTGCAATACATTTAATGGGAGAGTACCGGCCCTGTCCAGGAGCAGAAAGGTACTCTAAAAAATGAGTACCTCCCAGTGCTTAATTTGTAAAAAACTAAGTGTAAGGCCCCTCGTCAGGACGCCAAAGCAGCTTGCATTGCCCATTGCCCCTGCCAGAGCTGCTGACTGTACCAGTACAACTACTAACCATCTTACTCCTAAAAGTATGACAGTACAGGTTATTTCAGGCCACTAAAAGCTATAGGAATGGCTCAGGCAGCTGGTAGTTGTCATTTTTAAAGCATATTAAATTATGAAATAACTGTTGTTGTGTTCATTTCAAAAGTAGCAAACAGCGCCCCATGTGGCCGACTGCCATAAGAGCCGGTGTTGACTAATAAGTGCCAGTGCCGAGCCCCGGAAACCACCGACACAAATTAAGCACTGGTACCCCCATTTCTATATTTCCCTTTAAAGCACTGGATTCAGTTATTAAAACTCAACGATTACCCAACATCCCAGTAATGTGGTTGCCCAGCCCAGGGCCTCTAATTCACTAATGGGCTGCCCAGTTGCGGCTGGCACTGATCGGGGGGAGGGCGGGGGGGGGGGGCGGGGAGGTGGGGATGGCAGTGGGAAGGGAGTAAATAAAAAATAAAAAACTTACCACCTGTCCACGTCTCGGTGTCCTCCTCGTCGCATCTCTCTGCTCCTCCGGCCGGAACAGGAAGGACCCAGTGCATCGTTGTGATTGGTCTGAGCACGTGGTTCAGCGCTCAGACGGGGGATGGGGGCCTGGGCATTTTCTGCACCCCGGCTGTAATGCAACCTGGGTGGATAGCATGCTATGTGCGCATGAATGTTTGGCCGGCCTGAGACGTCCGGCCAAACATTCATGTGCACGTAGGGAGTGAAAACCACTCCTCCACTCCCCTGCGACTTCAGCAGAGCAGCCCTGCCGCCCCTCTTCCCAAAGCTTCTGCGCCCGCAACAAGAAAAAATTAAATGATAATAACATTGAGTTTTTATCATTTTATTTTTTCTTACACTGCTGGATAGCAGTGCGGGACGCTCCTCCGCCTTAGCGGAGGAGCGTCGCCGCACTTTAACCTTTCCCATACTCACTTTAACCTTTCCCATATTTTTGTGTACGAGTGTAGATCCAGCACTTTCCCCTCATTAAGGTTCTAGTCTCTGGGTGTGGCTCAGCCAATCAGCCTCTCACCCGTTCTCTGGGTGACTGCGGGCCGCAGTGCGCCTCCGACTTACAGTATGTGCTCACGTGAGAAAGGCTGGGCCATGGTCGAGCCACGTGGCAGTCCTTCTCGGGCCAGAGGACGCTGGCTGCTCTGGGTATCCTGAAGAGAGCAGGGGTGGGCAACTCGGACAGTGGCCCTCTTGTGGGCTTCAATGATGTTGGCAGCAGTTACGATGGGCCTTCCTAGGATGTAGCGGTGACACATTCCTCGACATAGTCCTCCTTCCAGTAAAAGACTCAGATGGTGACTAGAGAGCTTTGAGGCACTTCGGGGGCATAAAGAGTTAAGTATAACTGGGCGCGCAGGCATCGCCACAATCACAAATCCACATTTCAGCACAGGGTGCCTCGAGACAGCAGTTTGGTTGTTGGAGCATCATAGTCTTTTTGGCACATTCTGGGTCAGTGCCGGGCTAGTTATTCATTCATGTCAGCTGGGTACCATAGGGCGGCATTAAGGGTTCACATGACACTTCTTTGTCCGCAGCATTGAGCGTTCAAATAAGATCAGTCAGTGCCATGGTGACTCCTTCCACAGCTTATTGGCATGCAACAGGTGACGCAAAGCCATGTCAATCCGTTCTTCATTCGGGCAGGCAGATTGAACACACTTGGGCAAGTGCCACAGCCATGACGATAGGAATGCTGGCAGAAGCTGCTCGGGCATGCTTCAAAATGCTGCGCTTCCTCCACTGGGTTGGGTGACCAGCTCCTGGTTGAGAACACACCAGTCACTCTTGTGAGTCTCTGGTGGACGGACCACAGCACCAGGGTCAACCACTTCTGGCCACACTAATAGTCAGCAACTCCTGAGGGGTCGGCTCTGTCCTACTCTCTCACTCTTGGTGATGTCCCCTAACCTCTGGGAAGCTGGCTGTCTGGCAGACACCAGCTCGGTTGCACAGCAGTCCTCTGGTTAGTCTACTTGGTCAGAGAGAACTGCTATGTGGAACACAAAGAGTCAACAGCTCCAACTCTTATACAGGTGTGGCAAGCTTTCAACCCCGGTTTTAGACTGGTTCTCCTTTCACCTGTCCTTCTCAGGCTGCTTTCCAGATTCAGCCTTGTTTGGAATGATTCTGTTCAAAACAGGGTGATCTCCGGGCAGAGCACCCACAACATAGGCACAAAGAGATGTAGGCATTCTGCACCTCTCACCAGCTGCATCTGACAGTAATAAGCAAGAGACACAAAGGGCTGACCCCCTTCTAAAGGACCCTTCCCACTCTGACAGCAGGAACTGCAGTCCCGTCTTTTACTCATACCATCCATAAAATGGCAGTTTTAAGAAGACTAAGCAGGAGCCCTCTGTATCAAAAGGAGCAAATCAAATTGCTAAGGGGAGCCTCTCGTCTTTTCCCACTTCAGTGTCAGGGATCCCATCCTCCAGTTTCAGAAATGTCAGATATACACTTCCATTTTCTGGGAAAGCAATCTCACCTTCATCTTGTGAACATAAACTGGCTAGGGGCTTCCAAAATGGATCATGCGGGCACGTGTCATTCTGGCTCAATCAGAAACTCATGCAGTATGTGACACGCTTCTCACATATAACACACATTCATCCATGCACTCAGGCAGGATCTCTGCACTAGGATGCAGGTTCTATCGGTAGCAGCAGAAATTTATATCGGGGCCAGTAGGCTCACACTCTCGTGATGTAGGCAAATAGTCCTGGTCAAGCTAACATCACTCCAAAAGACTGTATGCTGCCAACACCACGCTAGTCTCAAGAACCCGTGACATGGACAGAAGCCCTCTGCCACTACTCAGGGTATGCTTTGAGCACCCCTCCAAGTCCTGAACAGGTCCAGGACCAGACTCTTGCAAACGCAGGCATAGGCCTTTATGCCCATGCTAGATTAACGTGGGGCTTGGGTCAAAAATCCAGAAACCAGAATTACATATACTCAGGGCCGGTCCTAGGACTTGTGGGGCCCTGGGCGAAAGGGAAGATGTGAGGCCCCTCTAATTTGAATGTGACATCGCAAGAATTTACATCATAGAAAACCAACATCACAGGACTATTGATCATCTTTGTCATTGCTGAAGAGACATATGGGCATATGTACAACAGAATGGAGAAGTATAGCGTCAAGCAAACATTGATAACGCCACGCTTCGGCATTCTGAAAACGCAGGGCTGCACCATATTTTCAAGAATATGATGCAGCCCTGAGTTTCCCCTGCGCTAGCGCTAAATTTAGCTGCCTAACGCCAACGCAGGCACCCTTGCACCATAGTGCAAGGGTGCCTGTTATGCAAGGGTGCCTTTGTTGAAGGGAATCTTGAAATGCTGTTTTGTAGCTTCTATGTGTGCTGCTTAATCCAGCACACATTAAAGTTGCAAAACAGCATTTTTTTAAAATGATTATTTATGTGCAGGAAGGGGGACCTTCCTGCACATAAACTATCATAGGCAATTTGCTGTTTCTATGTGTGCTGCACAAGGGGCGTAGGAAATCTTGAAAATAAACAAAGCCTGGGGAGGAGGCAAGCTGTTGATAGCAGAATAGTTTTGTGAGTTGCATCCTGGCTGTATAACTGCAGATCAGGAGTTTGAATCTATGCAAGGCACAATCGTCCTTCCTGGGTCCATTATATGAGCATCATTAAATAGTATAATAGTAACTACTTAGAAAAAGTGGAATGAAACACTATTATATGTAAGTGATAATTCAAATGACAGCTAAAAATACCTTAGACACACCACCACATAGGTATTGTGCGTTTCACCACTGCGTTAGTACCCAATGAGTTGAGTGCATCTTAACATGCTAAATATTCTAGGCAAAGGATCAGAATAACATCACTGTTACCAAGCATTGGCAAAGTCAATAGGTCTCGCCTATAAGAACTTTTGGCTTTGGCAATGTGTATGTGCTGTGTTGTACACCAGTGTGGCTGCTCTTCAGCATGGTTAAAAGTTAGTGGCATGGAGTAGCCTTGAGGGGAGTGGTCGGAGTAGAGTGTCATAGACTGGATTTGTTGGAGTAGAGTGTTGTTGATTGGAGTAGGTGGAGTAGAGTGTCATACAGTTGAGTAGAGGGGAGTAGAGTTCAGTGGTTCAGTGGCAGAGAGTGTTGTAGAGTGCAGAGTCGTGGAGTGGAGTGCCGTAGAGTGGAATGGGGTGGAATCGGGTGGAGTGGGTTGGAGTGGATTGAGATAGTGAGTGAATTGGATTGGAGTAGATTGGGGTGGAGTGAGGTGGATTAATTTGATTAGAGTGGGGTGGATTGAAATGGGGTGAGGTGGATTGGATTGAGGTGGATTGGAGTAGGGTGACTTAAAGAAGGGTGTATTAGATTAGTTTGGGGTGGATTGGATTGGATTGGGGTGTTTTGGAGTGGGGCGAATTGTTTTGGATTGGAGTGGGGCAGACTAGATTGGTGCAGATTGGAGTGGGGAAGATTGTTTTGAATTGGAGCTGATTGGAGTGGGGCAGATTGGAGTGGAGCTGATTGGAGTGGGGCACATTGTTTTGGACTGGAGTGTGGCAGATGGCTTTGAGTTGAAGTGGGGCAGATTGTTTTGGGTTGGAGTGGGGCAAATTGTTTTGGATTGAGTGAGGCAGATTGTTCTGGGGAAGATTTTTTGGGATTGGAGTGGGGTGGATTGGATTGCAGTGGGATGGATTGGGGAGGAGGTGGATTGGATTAGGTTGAGGTGGATTGGATTGGAGTGGGGTAGATTGGATTGGGGTGGGTTGGATTGGTGTGGGGTGGATTCGATTGGAGTAGGGTGGATTGTGGTGCATTGGAGTGAAGTGAATTAGGATTGAATGGGTGGACTGGGGTGAGGCAGATTGGAGTGGGGTGGATTGGAGTGGGACAGATTGGAGTGGGATGGATTGGAGTGGGGCGGATTGGAGTGGGGCGGATTGGAGTGGGGCGGATTGGAGTGGGGCAGATTGTTTTGGATGGAGTGGGGCAGATTGGAGTGGCACAGATTGTTTTGGATTGGATGGGGCAGACTAGAGTTGTGCAGATTGGAGTGGGGCAGATTGTTTCAGGGTGGGACAGATTGGAGAGGGGCAGATTGTTTTGGATTGGATGGGGTAGACTAGAGTTGTGCAGATTGGAGTGGGGCAGATTGTTTTGGAGTCGGGCAGATTGAAGTGGGGCAGATTGCAGTGGAGTGGATTGGAGTGTGCCACATTGTTTTGGACTGGAGTAGGGCAGATTGTTTTGGATTGGAGTGGGGCAAATTGTTTTGGATTGAGTGGGGCAGATTGTTGTGGGGAAGATTTTTAGGGATTGGAGTGGGGTGGATTGGATTGCAGTGGGATGTATTGGGGAGGGGGTGGATTGGATTGGGTTGAGGTGAGGTGGATTTAATTGAAGTGGGGTAGATTGAATTAGGGTGGGTTGGATTGCTGTGGGGTGGATTGGATTGGAGTGGGGTGGATTGTGATACATTGCAGTGAAGTGAATTAGGATGGAATGGGTGGACTGGGGTGTGGCGGATTGGAGTGTGGCGGGCGTGTGGTGGATTGGAGTGTGGCGGATTAGAGTGTGGCGGATTGGAGTAGGGTGAATTAAAGAAGGGTGTATTAGATTAGTTTGGGGTGGATTGGATTGGGGTGGATTGGATTGGGGTGTTTTGGAGTGGGGCAAATTATTTTGGATTGGAGTGGGGCAGACTAGATTGGTGCAGATTGGAGTGGGGCACATTGTTTTGGACTGGAGTGTGGCAGATAGCTTTGAGTTGAAGTGGGGCAGATTGTTTTGGGTTGGAGTAGGGCAGATTGTTTTGGATTGAGTGAGGCAGATTGTTGTGGGGAAGATTTTTTGGGATTAGAGTGGGGTGGATTGGATTGCAGTGGGATGGATTGGAGAGGAGGTGGATTGGATTGGATTGAAGAGGGGTAGATTGGATTGGGGTGGGTTGGATTGGTGTGGGGTGGATTGGATTGGAGTAGGGTGGATTGTGGTGCATTGGAGTGAGTTGAATTAGGATTGAATGGGTGGACTGGGGTGAGGCAGATTGGAGTGGGGCGGATTGGAGTGGCACAGATTGTTTTGGATTGGTTGGGGCAGACTAGAGTTGTGCAGATTGGAGTGGGGCAGATTGTTACGGGGTGGGGCAGATTAGAGTGGGGCAGATTGTTTGGATTGGATGGGGCAGACTAGAGTTGTGCAGATTGGAGTGGGGCAGATTGGAGTGGGGCACATTGTTTTGGACTGGAGTAGGACAGATTGTTTTGGATTGGAGTGGGGTAAATTGTTTTGGATTGAGTGGGGCAGATTGCTGTGGGGAAGATGTTTTGGGATTGGAGTGGGGTGGATTGGATTGCAGTGGGATGTATTGGGGAGGGGTGGATTGGATTGGGTTGAGGTGAGGTGGATTGGAGTGGGGTAGATTGGATTGGGGGGTTGGATTGGTGTGGGGTTGATTGGATTGGAGTAGGGTGGATTGTGGTGCATTGGAGTGAAGTGAATTAGGATTGAATGGGTGGACTGGGGTAAAACAGATTGGAGTGGGGCGGATTGGAGTGGGGCGGATTGGAGTGGGGCGGATTGGAGTGGGGTGGATTGGAGTGGGGCGGATTGGAGTGGGGCGGATTGGAGTGGGGCAGATTGGAGTGGGGCAGATTGGAGTGGGGCAGATTGGAGTGGGGCAGATTGTTTTGCATAGAGTGGGGCAGATTGGAGTGGCGCAGATTGTTTTGGATAGAGTGGGGCAGACTAGAGTTGTGCAGATTGGAGTGGGGCAGATTGTTTTGGAGTGGGGCAGATTGTTTTGGATTGGATGGGGCAGACTAGAGTTGTGCAGATTGGAGTGGGGCAGATTGTTTTGGATTGGATGGGGCAGACTAGAGTTGTGCAGATTGGAGTGGGGCAGATTGTTTTGGAGTGGGGCAGATTGGAGTGGGGCAGATTGTTTTGGATTGGATGGGGCAGACTAGAGTTGTGCAGATTGGAGTGGGGCAGATTGTTTTGGAGTGGGGCAGATTGGAGTGGGGCAGATTGGAGTAGGGCACATTGTTTTGGACTGGAGTAGGGCAGATTGTTTTGGATTGGAGTGGGGCAAATTGTTTTGGATTGAGTGGGGCAGATTGTTGTGGGGAAGATTTTTTGGGATTGGAGTGGGGTGGATTGGATTGCAGTGGGATGGATTGGGGAGGGGGTGGATTGGATTGGATTGGGTTGAGGTGAGGTGGGTTTGATTGAAGTGGGGGTAGATTGGATTAGGGTTGGTTGGATTGCTGTGGGGTGGATTGGAGTGGGGTGGATTGTGGTACATTGGAGTGAAGTGAATTAGGATGGAATGGGTGGACTGGGGTGTGGCGGATTGGGGTGTGGCAGATTGGGGTGTGGCGGATTGGGGTGTGGCGGATTGGGGTGTGGCGGATTGGGGTGTGGCGGATTGGGGTGTGGCGGATTGGGGTGTGGCGGATTGGAGTGTGGCAGATTGGATGGGGAGCAGATTGGATGGGGCAGATTGGATGGGGCAGATTGGATGGGGCAGATTGGATGGGGCAGATTGTTTTGGATTGGATGGAGCAAATTGTTTTGGATTGGATGGGGCAAATTGTTTTGGATTGGATGGGGCAAATTGTTTTGGATTGAAGTGGGGCAAGTTGTTGTGGGGCAGATTTTTGGGATTGGAGTGGGGTGGATTGGATTGCAATTGGACGGATTGGGGAGGGGTGGATTGGATTGGGTTAAGGTGAGGTGGATTGGATTGGGGTGGATTGGATTGGGGTGGGTTGGATTGGAGTCAGGTGGATTGTGGTGGATTGGAGGGGATGAATTAGGATGGAGTGGGGGGACTGGGGTGAGGCAGATTGGAGTGGGGCTGAATGGAGCGGAGCTGAATGGAGCGGAGCAGAATTTTTTGGATGGAGTGGGGCAGATTGGAGTGGTGCAGATTGTTTTGGATTGGAGTGGGGCAGATTGTTTTGGGCTAGAGTGGGAGGATTGGAGTGTGGTGGAGTGGAGGTGTATGGATTGGTCTGGGGTGGATTGGATTAAGTGGGGCGGACTCGTGTGTTGTGAGGTGAGGTGGATTGGCGTGGATTAGCGTGGATTGGAGTAGTGCGGATTGGAGTGGTGTGCATTGGGGTGTACTGCATGATTATGTGTTAAAACATAATTTCAGAAAATACACATAAGAAAGAAACAATGTAGCTTTGCAATAAAACAATCCTCATCTTTTGAGAACAGCGCCCACAAGCAAAAACAAAAGAAAACTTGAGTACAAAGTAATCGAAGACTTGGCAAAATAAAAGAAATTTAACTAACAGGTTTTCCGCACATAGCTGCATTTACTAGACAGCCCTTTAAGTTTAGCACTGGTGACCTGGGCTGGGAAGCAAACATGCTAGTCCCTCTGTGTAAGAAAATCTAGTTATGCAACAGTATAGCGCTGCGAGGCCAAGGACAGGGCCCCCCTGCCCTGGGCCTCCTAGCACTATATAACGGCTACAAAGCCCTTCGAAAGGGGCCCACTGTAGACCTTGCAGCCTGATAGAGGGCTGCGAGGCCCAGCAGCCATGGACTTCGCAGCACTGGATAATGGCCCATGTCCCAGTGATAGGGGCCCCACACCTAACCTTGCAGCCTGATCCGGTGCTTCCAGGCCCAGGGGATGAGGAAACACCTCCCCTGTGCCTGGAAGCAGTAGCGAGACACGCTGCTAAACACTGCTCTACTGCGCCAGTCTGAGCTGGATGCTCGCTCCTCCCCTCATCAACCTGTCCTTACCTGGTAATGTCCGGCTCCTTTTGGAAACAAAAGAGTCTTCTGTTGCCTGGAAACGGAATACACAAAGGGCAGACAAGACTTCTCCACAGGTTTTTAATTGCGGTGCTGCCCCGCCCTCGTCCCTGATAGCCCACTTTGCTGCCATCACGTCCCCTACCTAGTCTTTCCCCTCCCCCCACCATTGCAGCCCCAGGAATGCTACCACGCCCTGACCAGCGAGGTCAAGACACCTCTCTTAACATTGGCAATGTGATCGCGTTGTGGAGGGGCCCTGAAGGAGCAGGTGGGCTGACTATGAAAGTGCAGCCTTTCAGACAAAAGCGCGACCCCATGTTTTGAACTGAGCGCGGGGCCCTGGGCAGCTGCCCACACTGCCCATGCCTAGCGCCGGCCCTGCATATACTCATAGGTCGGCACGCAGGGCAAGCGACACAACTGTACACAATGCAGGGGACATTCCTGTCCCAACACAAGCTTATGCCACAATATTAAAAATATATTAATATAAACGTGGTGGTCACATGCTTATAATAACACATTTAAATAAATTAAAAACATTCACATGCAATTTTAATAGAACAGGTATAGAATCTTTTTTTAGTCTTAACACACATCACAGGGAAATATGATTCTTGTTGCTATGAAGTAAAGATACTACTGGCTGTGAATTACGATAAAGTGAATGCATAGTTTAAATGCACAAGATGACTATAAAAATGAAAGAATAGAGAACAGGAAGAAAAAATAATTTAAAAAGTATGCTAACCATGGTACAAAAGATAACTTCTTTTTCAGTGGATTTGCACATGTTATGAGAAAAAATGTCATTACTAAGGTAAAGAGAGCTAGGGGCTGAAATGGCCTGTTTCATTGCTCTATGCCATGCTCCTCCAACGAGTAACTCGTGAGCTACTGGAAGCTCACCAGCTACCTGTAAATAGCTCTCCTGTGTCCGGTCCAGCCTACTAAATTAGAAGCTTTTCATTCACTGAATATATGTATACAACATTGAAAAGCGTGTATTTGAGACAAAAAAATGTGTATTTACAGAACTGATAAGTTGATGTTTGAATATGGGGAGGTTATCCCTATTATTATTACCTTGGTGCCAGGGACATTTAAGCTATGGCTATTATGTATTATCCACATAAAGGTTTTCCAGATTGGCAAAGCTTTCTTTTTTACATTACAGCTGGCAATCCTGCATTATGCACAGAGGTGATCACTGCTGATAATTTTACATAGGGTCGTCACTAAAGTAATATTGTCTGTTACAACACTAATCATATTAGTAGCTCAGGAAGAATTGTATTGATCACAAGAGCTCTTATTACAGAAAAGGTTGGAGGTCCCTGCTCTATGCTATGAAGACACAAGCACAATGTGAATGACAAGTCAGAGAGGATTCTGACCGGCAGCATGACATTATATTACAGCACTGGGATCCTAACACAGCTCTGTCAGTGCAGCTCAAGCCAAGCATGTGATGCATCTTCCTATCGCAGCCCTGGTGCCACACACAACCATCAATATTCCTCAATAGTCCATAGCTTTTAAGCCTTTGGTAATATTAATGAGAGTCCAGTGGCACTAAAATTATGGTCCAATTTCAAGTTTCTCTTACAATGCATGAACTTAAAGGGAATCAGGAGGGTCTCAGAAGAAACAATGCCATTTTAAATTGAAAATGTAAATTGCTGGTTGGACACTCCAAATGATTGTCACTTGGGAGCTCATTCTAAAACTTGCAGTACCACCTTTTTTGGCATTAATGGGCCCACACACACATCGCTGCCATAGCACATTCATCCTGATTTCAGCCCCTCATGCGTTGCAGCAGTAATGCACCCAAAAAAGCAATATCTGCAAATAAGAGGGCACATGTTTTATTATACAGCACTGTCACCATGGGCCTGTCACTTAATAGCACTGCAAATAACTAGTGCAACTATTACTCAAATGTGCTTATTGTGTTACCCTGGAAAGGGAGGAAGCTTGAGCCGGATGTACGCCAGTGACCATCCACTTGGATCACCAATAGCAGTAGATGCATTAGCTCATAAAGTTATTTTATTTGGTTTTTAGTCTCATGTGAGGCCCAAACAGTTGAATATTTCAGTGAGGGCCACTCCTTGAGCAGACATGGAAGACAGAAAGTTCTCTTACCACTGGAGGTGACTGCTCTAGCGTGAGATAATTACCAGAAACATTTAGACCACACTGCCCTCTTACCACCAGAGGTGTATGCCCATTTATGTAGCACAAATCCCCAAAGTGAATTAACATTTAAGTTTGCAAAAATATTTGTTGTTCTTACCCATCTTAAGGGGGTTCAGTTTATTGACCTTGAAAGAATGAGAAGCTGCTTTGGGCCTGCTGGGTATTGAATTTGTGAACTGCAGCATGCACCCCTCCCTTTGTACTCACTAACTCACAGGCCCTGGACAGATGTGAATGGAAGGCTCTCATGAAAGACTGATAGAAAGGAAATTAAGGACTGTATCTGAAGGCCATTTTAGAAAAGATTTCTGATTCTGAAATTATGCAGTGTTTTTATAACAACAATGATATCAAAACTTTGTGCCCTAGAAGCAGCTCATATGTTATGTTAATTGATTTTTTAGAGCGCACGGTTACCCTGAGGTGTCCTGGCGCTGTGCACTGCCTGCTGAATAGCGGAGAAATTATGTTATTGGGTGAACAGCCATGTTTTCAGCCCCCTTCTAAAAGAAAGGAGATCTGCTGCATTCCTCAAATGGAACGGAGGAGCATTCCAGGCCTTAGATGCGCAGGTGATGAAGCTCCTTCCTCCCCAATTCACTTTTTTAAATGAGGGAACTTGGACTTGTTTTGCTCCTGTGGACCGAAGAGTCCTACCAGGAACATACCATTTAAATCTTTGCCTCAGATGGTCGGGACCTATTCCATTGAGGGTTTTAAAGGTATTACAGAGGGCCTTGAAGCGTACCCTTTGTTTCACGGGGAGCCAGTGTAGTTGGATAAGTTCTTTTTTGACAGAGACAAATTTAGGTGTCCCTGACAGCAACCTAGCCGCCGCGTTTTGTGCGATCTGAAGCCTATTAATATGCTGTTTTTGGGCATTCAGATAGAGGCTGTTGCAGTAATCCAGGCGTGCCATAACAAGTACAGTGACCACCGTCCTGAGACTTCCTTCTGGAAGACAGGGCTTTATTTTCCTTATAATTCTAAGTATCATAAAGCTGGCTGATACCACCATGCTTATGTGGTCACTGAACGTAAGTTTGTAATCCACTGATACCCCCAGATTTTTAGCTTTTTGGGTGGGAGCAGGGCAAACCCCCAATTCTTCTGGCCACCAATCTGGTGTCCATAAGTGTGGGTTATTCCCGAATACAATGACCTCTGTTTTGGTTGTCTTGCTGGGCAGGCTGCATCAGAGCTGCTTGCGCTACTTCTATTGCGAATGTAAAGAGTTCTCTGAATGTTATCTTTCTCCGTTATCCTTCAATTCTTAGTCTGCTGTCAGAACCCCTTGAGTAGGCCACAGGGCACGCAGGGACTACTGCGCCCACCCGTGGTGGCTGAGGCCTTTTACTCCTGGTGTCCGGGTTCTGTCCTACTATTGATCTCACTCAGCTGGGCAAAGTATCCCTTCTGCACTTGACTCTCAGTGGTACCTGTGGTTGAGCAGCCACGGCTCCCTTGGTGCGGGGCAGGGGGTGTGTAGATACAGGTCAGTGTGCACAACTCATAAATCAAAGTGTAAACAGTATGAACAATAAATCAATGTCCAGGCAAATACTTGCTTATATAAGAAAAAGCAGTATTTTATTTTTAACTCTAAAAATGTAATGGAATATGACATTGAGAGGCAACAACACAATCCCCCTTGAGGTCGGGGCTCTAGTAGTTGTCAGGCAAATCCCTGTCCCACCCTTCTTGGTGAAACGTGTTCAGAGTTATTCCCCATTCACTGGTGGCCGCATCCAGAGAATGCACATTATTAGGCTGTACTCAAGAGTTCCCTTTGAATCTTCAAGATTTTAGTCAAAAGTATCTATGGTGCTGCAGCACCTTCAGTAGCAAATCCCCCAGGTCTCACAGGCCCAGTTCAAGACTTACCCGCTCCTGCAGCACGAAAGCGTTCAGCATTATAGTGAGAGCCCTGACCACGGGGGCTCCCAATTTCAGATGCTGCTCAGAGAAGTCGGGCTCCTTGTTGTACATGGGGCAGTATCGGGTGGGCGCAGGCTCACTCCCTGGATAGGCACAGCTGGTTCTCCCCAGCGATCGGAGCAGCTTCCAGCTTGCGAAGACGTGGTAAGTCAATTTCTCCCCAGTGAGGGAATTCAATCCTTTGGCTCCAGACTGGAGTACTGCAAGGGCATGTTGCTAACCTCAGAGTCCTCCTGGTCCTTCGGGGTCAGTCAAGTGCAGATCACAGCGTGGGGCTCAATCCTCTGGTCACAGCATTATTCCTTCAGTTCGGGCAATGACCCGAACCCTGGCCAAAGTGGTACCTGCAGCCCCCCCTGGCATACGGGGTTGCCGTGGTACTCACGATCTGGGTGCAGACTCTCCTTATGTGGTCGCTCTCACTACGGTGATTTGGGCAGTCACAAGTCCTGTTAGAGGCTGCCAAGTATATAGGTACTTTTTAACTGACCTCTGGGTACTGGGAAATCAATCTGAATGAGGGACCAGGTGAAGGTCTGAAGTCTCAACGCCTTAGGGCCACTTTCAGTTTAAAGTGATGCCCTTTGGTTTGAAGAATGCACCTGCCACCTTTCAGAGGCTGGTCAATGGGGTACTGTCTGGGCTGGAGGACTTTAGTGTAACTTATCTTGTAACTTGATAATATTGCTGTCTTTATCTCCACCTAATAGGAGCACTTAAGTCATCTCAGGAAAGTGCTTCTGGCCCTGCAACAGGCAGGCCTGACTATCAAAGTAAGCAAGTGGCAGATAGGGCAGGATTCTGTGGTATATCCTGGATATCAAGTAGGTGGCAGACATGTACAACTTCTCCAACCCAAGATCCAGACCATAATGCCCTGGAAGCCCCCTAAAACTCTGACTTATGTGTTAGCCTTCTTGGATGTGACTGGAAACTACAAGAGGTTTTTCAAGATGTATGGCACCATTGTAGCCCCCCTGAAGCAGCTGACTTGCAAGATGCAGCACAAGCAAGTGAACTGGACAGAATAGTGTCTGAGGGTCTTTGATACCCCGAAGAATGCACTATGCACTGCACCAGTCCTCAAGGGACCATCAGTTCAGCAAGGAGTTTTTTTGTCCAGAGGGATGCTTCCGAACACAGCATGGGGCAGTACTGTCACAGATGAACAGTGAGGGTTAGTGTCAAGATTTCATCTAGGGACATTAGAGAAAGAGACATAAGCACAAGTATGAGAGATTCATGAAAGACAGAGAAGAATGAGAGGCTGTGGACTACCGGCTCTAGGTGCATGGGTTCACACATTGATGGTCAAGGAAAGACAGTTCCAGGTCGGGGCTAGTAGAGGGAGCATAGCATCTCCTGGTCACTGAAAAGAGGCTACGAACCAGCAAGATGGTGGCTGGCAACATTCCTCTTGTTGTATCACTCCCATACTCACTTAGTTCGTCACTGTATGGCATTCCCTCCACATCTGTTGTTTTGTTACTGTTCATGGTTCCTGTTTTCCCTGGTCTCTTGTTTTTTTACCACCTTCCCTACCAAATCCATGCATTCCATAACCCTTGTTTGATTTGGTCCCATCTCTAAAGTTGCTTTGCCTGATTGCCCTCCAGGTGCTTGTGGATCTCCAGGTGTTTTCTGGTACCTTTGGAGCTTGTTACTGCCATCTGAAGAAAACAGGCCTTCAGCCCCGACTCTGAGATCACTTTTTTCAATGCTATCCAGTCTGGGCATGCAGAGAGATTCTCTTGTGACATGTTCTCGCTGACATGGCGTTTCTCTCTTGTCTTCTATTACCCAATACTCTCTTTTCCTATTCCAGACTGATCCAGGAGATTGTTTTACCATCTCGCTTCTCAGGAAGTCATGGGAAGACTGCTGGATTATTATCTAAGTCCAGAGCCTGGCTCTTGATAGCTTGAACGGGTGCATTCCTGAGAGTCAGGAACAATCAATAGCCTTTATTAATAGTCGCCTACTCCCTAGAAAGCTGTGTTGGAGTGCCATTGAGAGGAAGGACTTTGATGTTGTTTGATTCATGAAGAAACTGAGGCCCTAACTATTTGGGACAAATTAGATAGTGCAAACTGACCACTGATGACTGATACTGATGCAAATGAGGGGGGAGAATCCAAAACGGAGGAATGGACTTTATAGTGGAACACAGATCTGTTGCTGACCTTGGTTTTCCAGAAGGGGGCCCATGTCAGAAAATGCTTCTTTTTGCACGATCATCTCTTTTTTTGGGCTGGTGCTGCTGGTATTTGGGCTCTGAATACAATCAATCAATCACAGGCTTGCAAAGCGCAACTACTTATCTGTAGGGTCTCAAGGCACTGGGGGGGGAGAGCTGCAGGTCCGTCGAGGCGCTGTGGTTCAGCCGAAGAGCCACATTTTGAGGTCCTTCATGAATTGAGGCAGTGACGGTGACTGCCTGAGGTGGAGAGGCAGGGTGTTCCAGGTCTTTTCTGCGAGGCAGGAGAAGGATCTTCCTCTTGCTGTGGTCTTGCGGCTACGTGGGACGGTAGCCAGGGCCAGCTGGGCGGAGCGGAGGTCTCTGGTGGATGGGTTGTCTAGACCCCAGTGTATGTACTCTAACCCCTGGAAACATGGTAATATGGCTTATCCCCAGTTGGCATATTTAACTTCCTAATAAGGCAATAGAGCATGATGCAGGAAAATTAAATGTGACCTGTCCATTGCAGCATATATTATGCCATCGTTCATGCTCACTAGTAACCCATGGATTCAAGCCTACATGTGTAGACTGACTGATGCAACTTCAAAACCTGTAGGCAGACCAATAAATCCACCTTTTTAAAAATGAGGAAAACCTACTTTTAAATATTAAATACAGCACCCCAAGTAAGTCTTGCATCTCACAAAGCATGGTGTCTAGTATTTAATAGTGAAACGTGAGGGAAGTTACAATTTGACATGTTCCTACAGTAACTAACCTCCAAAAGCTATTTTCATCATATATATTAAAGAGAAAGACTTGAATATAATTGAAATGCTATTTTGGTATTTTTGTTTTGGTTAAAAAGTTACGGAGACCATTCAACTTCTATTTTTCCTATTTTTTAGAAAAATCAAATTCAATGGTGAAGTTGGATTTCTGGCAAATATAAAGAATAGGTGAATTTTTTAAAGTTACTCTTTTTCTGGCTTAAGCTCCAGTAGGCTAATTAGCATAAGCCTTGTGGGATGTCCTCCTTGCCAGTGCTTAACTGACCGGGTAGGTGTGAAACAGCTCCCAGAGCAGGAACAATGGACCAGGCCTTTTGGCAGGATGACCAGGATGTGTTATGTGTGTATTTGTAATATCACCTGTCAGGATGTCCTGGCACTGAGCAGGTGTGTGTGCCTAGCCCTGCCTATGGTATGGTTGGGTAATTGCAAAGTCGGGTCTTCAGCTTCTTGCAAAAATCAAAAAGAGAGGAGAAGGCTCTGATGTGGTGTGGGAGGTCGTTCCATGCTTTAAGAGAATTGTAAGAGAACACTCATCCTCCTGATCTGGTTCTGTACATGAGTGGGATGTGTAGCAGTAGGAGTCCTACGGAGAGGGGGTGTCTGGGTAGTTGGTGGAAGGAGATGCAACTGTTCCGGCAGGTGGGGCCTAAGTTATGTAGTGCCTTGAATATGTGTGTGAGCAGTTTGAAATGAGCGCGTCTGTGTATTGGGAGCCAGTGGAGCTCCATGAGGTGTGATGTGATGTGAGTTCTGTGCGGGAGGTTGAGGATAAGTCTGGCTGCTGAGTTCTGGATGGTTGTGAAGTATGCATCTCAATTTGCCTTAGGAAGGGCTTTCAGGAGGGTACAGGAACTGCAATACCTTAGAAGGGACCAGGCTGATAATCCCTTGCCATTCATAATTAATATAGTGAGACCTGGAGAAGACAGGTCTTTTGAACCTAAGGTACTCTCCAGTCATCCTGAGACCATTTACAATGGGTAGGAAGCTGGTTTCAAAACAGGTTTGTTGTGGATAGATAGGAGGAGACTCATCATTACCCTGTACACACTCTTGAGTGGGACACAAACCTCTTCCAGGGGACGAAAGATTCTGCCATCTTGACTTTCCCTGAGAATGGTGCATTTTGAGATAATTTGTAGTAAAGCAAACAGGATGTGTTGACAAAGGGGGTAGGTTTACCCATGGGAACTTGTGAGCAATTGCCTAG
This sequence comes from Calotriton arnoldi, assembly GCA_963921515.1. NCBI lineage: Eukaryota > Metazoa > Chordata > Amphibia > Caudata > Salamandridae > Calotriton > Calotriton arnoldi. Next base: position 53,525 of record CAWUFW010016727.1, read on the forward strand.
CTCTGGACCTGTGGATGAATAGAAGAGGAGGAAGCCTGCCATCTATGACCTCTGAAGAGACCTTTTGTACCCCTGATTGAGAAGTGGACTCCAATGGCCAGTTGAATGACCTTCTGTGTGGATACAGGGACACGATAATATAAAAGAGGTCATCTCTGGAAGAGAACAGTAGACTAGTTGCAACTGTACCCTGATTGTACTCTGCTGGTGGATTCTACTGAAGTGAGCCCTGGTCTCTCTGTGCTGTCCCTGAAGTCACTGAAAAACGGTCCATGGGTTCAGGCAAAGTCTGATTCAAGAACTTCTCTGATGTCTGATCCAAGACTTGCAAATGAGCCCCTCAGAAGACTGCTTCATTGACCTTTAAGGGGTATAGTCTATTAAGTTCCTTAGAAGTAGTGATGGCTTTCATAGCAGATTTGTACGTATGTTTCTAAGGTGACTAGTTTATTGGACTTTCAGAAGACCAGTCCATTGGCTTCTCTCGGGTGCAACAAAGGGCTTCTTAAAAGGTTGGGCCATCTATTTAACAAAAGACTGGTGCATATATGTCTCTAAGAAGAATGACCAATGGGTTACTAAAAAGAAGGTCCCATGTACGTCTATGGTGGCTACCCAAAGGGTGCCTCAAAATCATACTGCATGCTTATCGGATGATCGATCCACATGATTTTTAACAGGCTGCTCAATGGGAAAACCTGAAAAATACTCTATATGTCTCTCAGATGACGGTTAAAAAGATCTCAAACATGTGTCCCAAAAGACAAGGCTGTGCCTTCTCAGGACACACGTCTGGCAGGCTTCACACAACAGGGGTCTTTGGGAGTCTCAAAGGGCGGCTCCTTTGACTTCTCCAGAGATTCACATGGGTTTTCTAGAAGTCAGGCCTATGTTTTTTTTTTTAGAAGACCTATTTATACATGTCTTGAAGACTGGTTGATGTGGTCATCAGAAAACGGAATAATTTCATAGTCTTTAATGTGTTCATTAGAAGTGGTCATTGATTTTTCCAGAACCTGACAGAAAGGCTCCAAAATATGAACTTGCTAAATGCACACTCATATCATGAGATAGGATTGTTATTTGTGGCACTCGCAAATTGGTTGAGTATCCTGCCAACACTTCATTCACTCAAATATAATGGCATAACTACTAAAACATATTTGTAGCCTCTACAAGATAAACAAGTATATGGAAAACTGCCAAATAGCTCCTCATGGATCTGGCAATTGAACTTTCTAAAGGCAGATTTCAACTTTAAACAAATCTTTTATTGCATCCCCCAAAATTATAAACTTACCAAAAACTGATCCATGAGTTGACTGCGTAGTAAAATCATGGGAAATTTGAAGTCCTATAAGAAGGTGCACCTTAGTAACAACTGGGCCTCTATGCACCCTGGTCACTTGTCTTGATTTCAAATTGCCTGCTTATTGAGTTCCAATGAAACGTTCAGTTTATATGGTCATACTATCATTTTCTTATATATTATAGTATTTATCATTCTTTAAAAGACTTTCTTCAAAGAGATTCCTATGCACAAGTCTTTGAAATTGTGAATGAATGGCCTTCGACTTTTCAAAACAGAGACTGTACTCTTTCCTATGGAAGCCCTGGATCATAGACATGCCTTGTTTGTGGGGTCTGCTTGGGAAAAACCACAGTTCTTCAGATGAGCCTTTTAAATCTCTAGGCTTTTCAGACCTGATGTTTGGTTTCAATCGATTCTCTGCATTCGTAGGTATGAAAATGCTGATCACAATAATGATTGGAGAAATACAGAGCAAAATAAATTGTTTGTGCATTAATGACTTTGCAGAGTTTAAAAAATATCACAACATTGAAGGGGCTGGATGAAGGATATAAGAAATACCTATTAGGTGCACAAGTTAATTATATTTATTTATTTGAGGGGTTGTATAAAGCACTTACATTGCGAGAGTAGGAAATCATAGAGGAGAAGAAAAGGAAAGGAGAGGGATGGCAAGGGAAGGACTCGAGTCCGCCCGCCATCGTAGCGGTGTCTGGAACCGGCTGCCTGTAAGGCGGCGGTCCCGCACCACGTATTATGATGCGACCGCCACCGTGGCGGTCGCATCATGCTAGGTTAACATTGCGGTGGGTGCTGCTGGCTACAGCACCCGCCGCAATGCTAAAACAGCATGTTGTGCGTTTCCCTGCACTACGTGGCAGGCACCACGCGGTGCCTGCCACTTAGTGCAGGGAAATGTAGGAGGTACCAGGGGTACCCCCCTAGTGCACCACCACTTCCCCCCAACACAAGGGGGGCCCACAACAGGCCCCCGAAACCAATCCCCACCAGCCTTTCAATGGCGGCTTACCCGCCACGGAAAGGCTGGCTGCGGCCAGCATTGTAATTTGGCGGACGGCGCCTGCTAGGCACCACCACCATTTTACAGATGCTGACCGCTCCGCCAGGCAATCAGTATGATTGCCTGTGGCGGAAGCGTGGTGGGCGGTCTTTGCGACCGCCGCGGTCCGAAAGCGATTTCCCACCGCCATTGTAATTTGGCGGGGGGAAAATTGCTGTCAGTTGGCAGAGGGTCCACCGCCACACGGCTGGCGGTGGCGGGCCTTCCGCCATCGTAATCACCCCTTATGTTATGAAGATAGGGAGGAGGAAAGGTTTATAAAATCCATTATGCTGTGTTGATCCTATGAAACAAGCAATCCGTTAAAGTCTTTCCAACAATGACCTTGCTTATGGGCTGAATGCTCTTGTAAATGCTATTTTCAGGTCTTTACTGAATTGGTGATGACCCACTTCCCTTCTTAGATCAGATGGCAAGATATTAAAAAAATGAGGGCTTATGATATTTCATGATTTGCCTCCAAATTTCAGTTTTTTGGCATAACTTATAGAAGTTGATATGCAATTGTTGATCAAAGATTCCTTGCTTGATACAATGTACAGTATCATGCTGGACCTTTCGAAGTTGTTCCAAATCATTATTAAGGAGTGTGCAGACAGTGTCTCTCTCAATCTTGCTCTGTGCCTCCTCAAACCATTGAGTCCTCGGGTGTTTCATCTTCCTTGTCTAAAAGACAGAGGAAGTATAAAGATGGGAAGAAAGGATTAGACAAATCCGAGAACCCTAAATCAGATAGAAGCAAGAAGCCGACTGGAGAGATACTACCTTCTTCTGACATCTCCTCTGTCACTGAAGATTCTTTGCCTGCTCTAGATCAGAAGGGGAAATGCATTTCCAAGGAAATGCAACAGGACATCTTTTTACATGTAAGGGAAAGCATGGGTTTTAAGCTGGTGGAAAACCCATCTACCTCACAGTACTCTGTTCTCAGGCAGTTTCAGATGCTCAAAAATTACAGTCTGCCTATTCATCAGTTTGTGCTAGAAGTCATCAAGCAGGAATGGAAGGATCTGGAAAAGATTGCTCTTCCAAGTTTTATGTTGACGCTTTATCCTTGGGATGAAATGGAGTCTGTATTACCTGATAATGGGCTTGTGGATTCCGTAGTGGCTAGCCTTGTTGGCAGATTTTCTATGGTGGAGGAAAATATCTTAAAGGATTCTGCTGATAAAAAGATAGATTCATCCCTCAAGAAAGTGTTTTCAGGCTCCTATGTGGCCATGAAAGCTGGTGTTTATGGTGCTTACAAAGCACAAGCATTAATTTCGTATTTCAAGTCCCTTTTTAAGATCATAGAGGAGGGTACTGAATGTTCAGATCTTTTGGAAGTGTTGGAGCATCAAGTTGAGCTGTTGTCCTTTAATGTCATTAGATTAACAGCCTTAGTCAGCAAAGCATCCATCACAACAAGACACAATTTGTCTTTGTAGGACTGGACCATGGGTTGAGCAAAGATGGCTACTGCGTTAAAAATGCTTTCTGAGGTTTCCAGGTTTTTTGGTTCGGAGTTGAAAGACAGGTTTTATCATTTGTTCAAGTTAAGAAAACATCTGCCTTGTTTCAGATGGGAACCATCTACGTCTTCCAAGTCATCTAAATGAAAATCCTCCTTCAGGAACCATGGGATATCTTCTTTTAATTCCTTGAAGAAACAGAAACAAGACACAGTCTTGACCAGTAGTCAAAACTGGAGAATGGATTCATCACTTCTTCTCAGAATGAGGAGTGGTCACCACAGCCAAATGAGTTTTGCAGGTTGTGAAGAAGGGATATCAGATCCCGTTCCAATCATTACTAAAGAGTTCAGGGATCATTTCTACTCACATACTGCAGTATCCACTCACATGGAAGGCTCTTTTAGAAGGAATATCAGCCTCCAAAGAAGGAGAGGGGTCCAAGAGTCTATTCCGTCATATTTCCGGTTCAGAAGGCTCCAGGAGGTTTTCGCCTGATGAGTGTTCTGAAGGAACTGAACCATTTTGTTCAGAAAATCCAATCAAGATGGAGACACTTCAGAGAATTATTCCTTTGATCCCGTTAAGTCATTTCATGATTATATAGACCTTATGGATGCCTATCTACATATTCTGGGAAATAGTCAGAACACTTTGGCCTCAGCCACGTGTGTTCCGACATCGCAAGTGTAACCACGTTTGCCTTAACCACGCTTATGCCTTAACCACACATATGCATGGTTAAGGCAGTGTGCAGTCTAGCTGCTGGATGCTGCAGGGACTGAAGCAGGAAGACCTCGCCAGGAAGAGAGCCGTGGTGAGGTAAGTGGGGCTGGGTGGGGGGTAGTTTTCTGGGCTAGGGTAGTTTTCTAGGCTGGGGTGGGTTGGGGGTAGTTTTCTGGGCTGGGGGGTCAGGGGTAGTTTTCTGGGCTGGGGGGTCAGGGCAGTATTCTGGACTGGGCGTCCGGGAGTCGTTTTCAGGGCAGGGGAAGTTTTCTGGACCAGGGGGTCGGGGTATTTTACAGGGCTGGGGGAGGGTCAGGGTAGTTTTTTTAATTAGGGGTTAGGGTATTAGGCCTAAGGGCAGTGGAAGGGGTTGGGGTAGTTTTAGGGACAGCGCGGGGGTGGGATGGAGTCGGGGTAGTGTATGTTAAGGGACAGGGATTTAAGCTTCAGTGCTGGGGGGAATGGGAAGTCGGGTTAGTTTTTAGGGCTCAGGGGGCGTCAGGATAGTTTTTTAAAGTAGGGGTTTGGGTTTTAGGCCTAAGGGCAGTGGAAGGGGTTGGGGTAGTTTTAGTGAAAGCACAGGGGGTCAGGGTAGAGTTTGTTAAGTGTTATGGACAACATGGGGGCTAGGAATGGGTCAGTGTATTTGGACCTCAGGGCGGGGGGGCAGGTAGGGAGTTTGTAGTTTAGGGGTGGAGGGGGTCACGACCTTAGCCGCGCATACGCCTTTATCATTCATGCCTTTACCACGAAATTACGTGGTAAAGGCATGCGTGGTAAAGGAATGCGTGATTAAGATGCATTCGTGGTTTAGGCTGCGTGGTAGAGACATGCGTGGTTTAGCCATCCATGCCTCTATCATACAACCTCATATTCTGATTGCAAAAGATCATTGGAGGTTCCTTAGATTTCGTGTAAAGAATCAGCACTGGCAAGTTATGATTCTTCTGTGCATCCTGAAATCTCTTCCAAGAGTCTTTACAAAGGTAGTAGCTCCAGTAATTGCTTACCTTCCCCTACCAGGAATTCCAGATCACCCCTATCTAGATGACTACAACTTCATGCTCCTTCCACACTCTTCTCTTCCTACATCAGAGTGTGATTTCTTTTCAATGTGCCAAGTGTAACTCCAGACTTTGAAGGACCTTAAATTAATTGGTGCCAGGTTCTAAACCAATCTAGGGAAGGTCTTTCATCTGGAAGAAAAGATTCTCCTACTTCGGAAACTAGCTTCAGCCAGATCTTGGATGGAGATCAAATGGCATATGGCAGCCTGTATGTTCATGGTTCAATGGGTCAGACTCCATCCACATCCAATGTTGTGACACCTGCACAAATACTACTCTCCTATTACGTAGTCTCTGAGGATGATAATGTTTCTTTCAAATGAGGTCAAACAGAACCTGAACTGGTGGTTGGAAATAGAGAATGTATTCAAAGGCGTAGTTAAGCATCCCCTGCAACCTTTGCTCTTTACAACAAATGCCTGTCAAGTAGGGTGGGGAGGGGCACTTTGGTTCATCATTCCTGCCAGCTGACTACAGAGAAGAGGTGGGCATTGAATTTGGGAGAATTACACGGAAATCTTCAGAGCTCTTTAGAAATTCGAGTTGATTGTTCATGAGAGAAATAGTTTGGTCAGGATGGACAGCACTGTGTCAGTAACCTACATCAACCATGAGGGGTGCATTGTATCCAGATCCTTCAATCAAGTGGCAAATTTCCTAGGCTTATGGGCAGGAGCCAGTCTCATAAGTCTATCAGTGATTCACATCAAGGGAAATGACAACACACAAGAAGATCTGTTAAGCAGGAGCTTCCCACTATCAACAAACCCCCAACAAACCTTTCATTGTTACAATCTTTGTTCAAAAGGATCTGCAACAGGTTCAGGACTTCTTATTGGAACCTTTTTGCATCAAAGAATAATGTTCTATTATACAGTTTTTGTTCATGGTTCAAGGAGAAGGAAGTGGCCCAGGAAGTTACTCTTTGCCTTCCCTCCCTTTCCTATAATTCTGCAGATCTTAGCCAAGATCCAACAGGGGAAGGCAGAAGTGATCTTTGCAGCTCCAAAATGGCCACATCATATCTGGTTCCCTATTCTGAAGGCACTAGTTGATCACCCTCCTTGGGTAGTTCCTCTCTTCCTTTCTCCTTTCAAACTGTCATCTCTTCCTCCTCCTGTCAAACTATGCCTGTCAGTTTCAAAGTAGAAATGTTGAGATTATTAGAAAAAAGTCTCTATTTACAATTGGTCGATACCTGTTGAAAATGACCAATTTTTGCATGGCATTCCCCTAGATCTAAGCCTTCTTTAACTGAACCCATTTTTGTTGGCCATAGGACTCTGCACACTTTACTCCTGCTAACCAGTGGCACAGTACTTGTGCTCTCCCTTTTAAGCATGGCTAAACTGGTATACACCAAAATTGGCACATTTAATGTATTAGTATATGGTACTAAGGGCCTGTAAATTAAATGGTGCAAGTGGGCTGGAGCACTCATTGGTCCATCCACAAAAGCAGCACTGCAAAACATGTTTCCAGCCCTGCCCTTGCAATGTGTGTGTGCAGTTTTAAACTGCCATTTCGACCTGTCATAATAAACCTTTTGCCAGGCTTAAATCTTCCATTTTGATATCATTACAAGTCACCCATAAGGTAGGCCCTTTGTGCCCTTGGACAGGGTGCACAGTACTTTAAAGAGTAGAACATAGATATTACATGATATTTCTTGGCAGTGAATAACCTACAAAGTCATTTTTCATTGTGGCAAGGTTAGCCCTTTCATAGAAAAACACTGGGTTCACTATAATCACTTATAAAGCTTATTTTCAGGTCAGAAAGATGATTTAAGGGCTCCTTTTAATAGTAATTTAAAATCCAACTTAATGGTAAAGTCAGTTTTTATATTACTATTTTGACAATGACACTTTTGGAAAGTTGTCATCTTCAAGCCTAAGCCAAATGTGCCTTTCTGCCAGAGTCCTGTGTCACCTGGCTATTGAATGCCTCCACTATGGTGAGGTGTGGATTGTTCTTAGACAGTGGACAAAAGGCTTGAGTGTGGAGAGGTGTTTTCCTCCTTGAGCAGGATGGCCTGTGGGGCTGTGCCCAATCCCCTCCAGAGCTTCAAAGGATGCCTACCCTGTCACCGGCAGAAGTAGCTCACACGTAAGCTTGCCTCCCTTTTGTCTTACTAGCTAGTTTGGCTCCAAACCCAATGGGAGGGGATGCTGCCCCAGTACAGGTTTGGAGTGACCACAAGGGAGGATTTTCCCATTTCCATAGCCATACCTCTGCTATCACTGTTTGAGTGCTTCAAAGAACTTAATCGTGGAAGAAATCCTATTTATCTGAGTTTGTATCCTTGACCCGGGAGACACCTGGTAGGGTTGTTTTTTATTTCTTTTCGGAGTTGGTAAAGTGTGTAAACCTATGGCAATTGGACCAAGACATAACAGCAGAGAAGTTTTCTGATTCTTGAACTTTTAGTTTGAAAAAGAAGCAAAATGTTTGCAGTATGCTGTTCTAAATTTCAAAGTCAGACACTAAATTCATGTCACTTGCAAAACTTTATTTTCTGTACATTTATGTTTGATAAGGAACTGCAATTGCATATTTTTTTAATGAATAAGCTTGCTAATTTGAGTAAGTTTTTATAAGTTGTCAAAAGCTGTAAATCACAGCATTTGGAAAAAGACTGTATGAACTTGCAGATGAACTTCCTTTAATTGAAGATAAGTTTCAAAGGATTGCAAGCCATAAATCATGGCATTTGGAAGAAAACTGGTTGAGGGAAGGACCAGTAAATACAAGAAAAGAAAAGGAGGAAATACAGAAACAAAAGGAGACTTTACTGCCTAGAAGGTATCATGGAAATATTCAACACAAGGGTGTGCCTTCCATTAAGGAAGTGGGCACAGCGCAGCACGGCAGATCTCTGTTGTTAAATCCGCTCTGCATTTGCCCAGCCGTGAGGGGAACGGCCAACTCTCCCCAGCCGTGAGGGGAATGGCCAACTCTACCCTGCCGTGAGGGGAACGGCCAAACTACATCCCCCAGCAGCCCCGCAGCGGTCGCCTGCCTTTGACGCTGCGCCCAGTGCCTGGAGGCGCCATAAGAACTCGGCAGGACTCCCGCAGCGCGGGATGCGCTGAGCTCTGCATTTGCCCAGCCGTGAGGGGAACGGCCAACTCTACCCAGCCGTGAGGGCAACGGCCAACTCTATCTTTCGTCCAACAACCAGCCGTGAGGGGAACGGCCAAACTACATCCCCCAGCAGCCCCGCAGCGGTCGCCTGCCTTTGATGCTGCGTCCAGCGCCTGGAGGCGCCATAAGAACTCGGCAGGACTCCCGTAGCGCGAGACGTACGCGGGCGTGCCCGGGCCAAGCCCGGGCCAAGGGTGGGCCCGTCTGCGCCCATCAGAGACAGGAGGCGGCAGGGCAGGGCCATACCCCTTGGCTCCCCATGAAAAAAACACTCTTAGCCCACGGAGATATGTTGGAAGCAGGATCTTAAGGTGGGACCCTTTGCAGTATAACTGGTCTGCTTACTGTTCAAAAACGGACCATTGGCATTTTCAATTTGTGTTCATCTTTCTCTGCATGGGAGCCCTTTGTTGCATATAGCAGCTTTTGGCTGGACCTCTGTTACTTCACTGCTGTTTTGCTGCATTTTAAAGGATACTGATAAGAAAGAATACTTCCTTGCTAGATAGCTAAAATAGGGAGACACACCTGTTTAGGGAAAAAAACAACACTAAGGGGCCCATTACGATAACCGGCGGTAAAAATACCGCCAACCGCCATAGCCTGAAAATACCGCCCGCCTGCAACATTGAAATACCGAACTAGCAATTATGATGACGCTAAACAAACACCGCCCACAGCGGAAAAAAATAACAGAATACCGCTCGTCCATGTCAGAGTCCAAGACAATCCGTCTGCCACGGACGCAATACCGCCCGAAAAAGCCTAACACGATCGCGCGGACGGACTACACACTGCCCGTCAAATTATGATCCCCCCAACATGAGGGCGGGAAACCAACACATATCCCGCCCGCAACGGCAAACTACAGAAATGAATAACTGACAAGGCGGAAGGCCTGGCGGCCACATCCGTGCACGGAAATCAGTGGCGGCACAAACAAATACACACAACACGGCCAACAAGTCCACACAGTAAACAACGCCAAAATACCCAGACACAGAACCCATCCCAAAGACACATCCCCCTGCCAAACATAGAATTAGCAAAAATCCCAGGACACCACGCCCAACACACCTGAAAACGATAGACCATCATGACACACCCACATAGGTGAGTACAAAAGCAGCCCCCTCACAGACCACAAACCCTTGCACCACGACAAAGCCAACACCACAGCAGAGAACACGGAGAGACACAGAGGAAAGCAGCATACCACACGCACACACACATCACATCCATCACCACCACCACCACCACCACCACCTAAACACCGGCACCACAAACCCCCTGCACATTACACACCAAACACACCACACCAGCACCACAAAAACTACACTACGCACCATGGCAACACAACAAATGCCCAAGGTCACTGCCACAGAGTTGACGGTCATGGTCGATGAGGTCATCAAGGTGTACCCACAAATCTATGGGAACCAGGTCCAACAGACACCAGTATCCACCAGAAACAGGATGTGGAAAAGGATCGTAGACCAGGTGAATGCAGTTGGGAACGTGCCACGCAACCGGGGGGAAATAACCAAGAGGTGGCAGGACATGAAAAGCCTGGTCAGGAAGAAGGAGGCCAAGAACCGTGAGCTGGCTGACAGGACTGGCAGCGGACCACCCACGCCATTCAAGACCTTCAAGGCGTGGGAGGAGAAGGTGCGAGGCATACTACATCCGGAGAGTCTCATCGGAATACCAGGGGGAGTGGAGGCTGGTAAGCACAAACAAATGTATACCAGCACACCGCCATGTACAGACATGCACTAACACAATGCCATAGCACCGAGGGCCAAACACCCCCATGTCCAGCACACAACACACCAGACATCTCCCACACATGCAACAGACACTCCCACACACTCAGCCCAAAGGTACCAACAAACAAAACCATTGGGGCATGTGCACAGTCAGCCAGCACCACAACTCCCACCAGGACCCTCTGTACCCCAGATGTGCCGGAAGGAGCACTTCCCACACCCACACCCATGTGTCAGCCATAGCAGCACTAACCAACAAGTAACAGGTAAGGAGCCGTACCACAAACTCCGAGTATCAGAGGGGGGACTGCAGAAGTCCCCCCCACCCAGGCCCCCACTCCTACAGCGCAGCAAGATGGAGCACTTCCCACACCCATGTGCCAGCCATTGCAGTGCACACCCACACCCGACAGGTAGATATGTTACCCTACATGGAGGGCTGTCTGTGGATGGTAAACCATCACCACGACTCACAACACGGCCCCCACACCCACAGACCAGCAAGATGGAGCACCCCTCCCTCCCACAACCATGTGGCAGCCATTGCATTCCACCCTCATAACCAACAATTGGGTAGACTACTGTACAGGGCGGGGTCTCTGTAGGCATGAGGACTGTACTACGAGTAACATGTGGGACATGTCACCTAGCAGAGCGACAGGTAGCACTGCTCCCTGCTACAAACACGTGACCAATGTGCACCCGGTCATCTATTACAGAGTCATATCCCACATGAGCCATCTCAAATGCAGAAACACGTAACGAGTCACGTCAGCATGCACAAGTCTAACTGGAGTACTGACCCACATGGCGTGCACTGTGTCAGTCATCACACACATCAGCAACACAATCCAAGTCTTGTCCATGTAGTCGTGTCTGCTCCTACCCATGACATAGTACAACATCACCCATGTAAGTCTGTCTCGTCCAAATGAAACATAGTGGAACCCCAGTAATGTCACATACACCACTGGACCCATGAACCACACAGCTACACAATGCACATCCAAAATCTCATCCATCCCACCATCCAGCCCCAGTGACATGAAAGGTATATCAGCTAAACAGTTGCCCCATAGACGGTAGTACAGCAAAGAGTCCTGCCGATGACCAATAATGTGTCTGCTGTGTCTGAAGCGCTCGTCACACTGTGAGTAACAACATACAAAATGCAGTCAACACCCCAAGAGCACTGCATTGCTGCACATGGGTGAGAGTAGCACGCACACCAAGGAATTGTACCATCTGCAATACGTCGTGTGGCATACAACCATCACTCACTCACTACAATGCCTGCTGTGGAATGCCCATAAATGACAACAGTGAGCAGATATGCTGGCCAAGTCAGACATACACACACCTTTGTCTCTGTAGTGTCGTGTGGCCAAAACACATGTCCCCTTCTGCACCCATATGTCACTGTATGTACCACAGTACCATATTCCAACACTAAACCGTCCATGGGGCTGTACCCCGTTCCCACCAAAGCCACAAAATGTAGGGGTACTGTCTGCAACACACACCAATTGGCATTACAAATCCGTCCCAGGCCAGATGCACCCATCACACTATTCCATTGCCTTGATCACGCACACACATTGTAGAGACATACACACGCATCCGGCAAATCAGTGCACAACTGTGCACAAACTGTGCATGTCAGATATCTAACTCAAACCATGCAAGGTGCAACACAATAACTTTTCGTCTCCGCCCCACAGGTGACGACCAGCATGATGCTGCGGATGGAGACACCAGCCATCACAGCCAGTCCACAAGCCCCCACACGGACTCACGGATGTGGAAAGCCTGGACACCTCTACGGACGAGGACTCCCAACCTGGCACATCTGGCGTGGCAGGGCGCAACAGCACCCCAGGACCCCTCCTACCCACCAACCCATCTCCCAGGGCTGGTGACCAGTCCCAGGCCCCTGCTGCCACGGTCATTGCGGCCAACACCACTGCCGCAACCACCACCACCGCCACCATCACCACCACCACGGCCTCCCTGACCACACAGCCATCGCAAGAGGTGGCAAAAACCTCCACATCTACCCTGGGAGCCAGGAGGAGGCCCCGGGTGACCAATGTGGCGAGTGGGCAGGTCGGTGGCAGCAGTCCAGGTGGGAGGAGCAGGGTCAGGCCAACGCCAACAGAGCCTGGGAGCCAAGCCCTGCCGCAAATAGCCAGAGTCCTTGGGGCCTATGAAGAGGCCCAGGGACAATGGGCCAGGTCAGCTTCCGACATGAGGGAAGTCCTTGGGGTGTTGAGGTCCATGGACGCCCGTATGGGCCAATTCGGGACCCGTATGGGCCAACTTGTGGACCTCATGGGCCAGCTAGTGGTGGAGGTGAGGGCCCACTCAAGGCCAACCACAATACCTGCGCCACCACCTGCTGGGGCGCAGGGACGTGCAACATCCAGTTCCCCTGCGTCCACAGTGAGTGGGCAATCCTCAGCCACCACCAGCAGCCCACAAACACAACCCCCTCCCCTCAAACGTGGAAGGGGCCGTCCGAAGAGGAAACAGATGTCCAGGGAGGACTTTGCACGCTCCAAACGCCAGTGAGTCAGCCAGCCATGGTGGCCACCCCCTGCATTCACTTGGACTACCATCCCACCCCACACTGCCAGTCGAGTGGCAAATGTCTGTTGGACTGCGGACCCAGGAAAACATGGGTACACTTTGACCATCACGCGGACAGGACCGTCAACTCATCGTACAGCATGCACCACCTTCTTGATCACCTTTCCCACAATAACATGTCACCTTTAAAATAAATACACCTGAATCACATCCTATGTCATCTGCTATGTTTATTCTCAATGGTGCACAAACGTCTGCATGTACAGAAATTCATCTGTAGTGTGTTCTGTCGATAGGCCAGGAGAGGCTGTAGGGACCTAGGGGTGACAAACAGAACAAGAGTCCATTGACTGTGTGTGTCACACACTCATCACACAGTACTTGTCATCATGCCTAAGCAATGTATACACATCTCACAGAGCAACAGGGCACAATGTCACAGCCACTCTCAGTGGCATATTACCCTGGACATGGACCATTGCCACACAGCACTCAGTCAACAATAGGCCGCCCTGTCAATGCACACATACACATACACAACTACAGCGACATCAGCCGTCGTACATGGACACTCACCGTCAAGTGAAGTAGCGGGCGATGAGCTGCTGATGCTCATTTACTGCTTCCTCCTCTCCACTGTCCTCGTCACTGGACACGGCTTGGCCTGCAGGCGGGGGCCCTGGCAGATCACCCTCATCCACTATCAGGGGGATCCGCCTGCGAATAGCGAGGTTGTGCAGCATGCAGCATGCCACAACAATCTGGCACACCTTCTGTGGGGAGTATGCCAGTGCACCCCCGGTGCGGTCCAGGCACCTGAATCTGGATTTCAGGAGTCCAAATGTCCGCTCCACCACATGTCTGGTCCTCCCATGTGCCTCATTGTACCTGACATCAGCTGGTGTACGAGGATTGCATAGTGGACTCAACAGCCAAGGTCCATTAGGATATGCAGAGTCACCAACAATCCACGCACGGTCCGGTTGCAGATTGGTCATCAGACGTGGGAGGATGCTATGGCGCATGACGTGCGAGTCATGGGTGGAACCGGGAAACTTCGCACACACGTGTGTAATGATCATGTCCGCCAGGCACACCACTTGCACATTCAGGGAGTGGAAATGTTTCCGGTTCCTATAGATGTGCTCATTGGCCTGTGGTGCAACAAGGCCAACATGGGTGCAATCAATAGCACCAACAACCTGGAGGATGCGTCCGAGTGCATAGAAAGCACCCTTCACCGCAGGCAAATCACAGGCCCTGGGGAATCTGATGTACCGGTTCCTGTACCGCATCATAGCCGACAGGACATCCCGTAGCACCTTGCTGAACATGGGCTGGGACATCCCACCTCCACTGCCCACCGTGTGTTGGAATGAACCGGTAGCGAAGAAATGCAGTGCAGCCATCACCTTGGACAAGGGGGTGAATGCAGTTGGATACACCCTGCGAGGACGAAGGTGGGGTTCCAACATGGCACAGAGGCGATGCAGGGTGGGCCCGTCCAGACGGAACTTCCTGATGACCTCCACATCCTCCATGTCTGACAGCAATTGGTAGGGGCGATGTATGTTTGGTCTCCTCCTAGGACAGATGGAAGTGGACACATGTCAATGCAACACACAACATGGCATTCACACATACACAAAACAAAGATCACTGTCAAAGCAATAGTATCAACGAACAGCTGACAAGTAGGGACAGCACAGCAACATTACTCTTACACAGATCCCCTTACCAGTAGCAAGGACCACTGACACATACCATTGCTATGAGCATGCACATGTGGATTGAGGCCATATTAGCTTGATAGGCATGATGACGGAGTCATACTGCATATGTGGGTAGCGGCAACACCACGGCAATATACCTAGCTGCTGTGCCTGACACCGCTTCCGAGGCTGGGTGAGCATGGCACACACCAACAACACAACGTACACAGGCTGAGCGGTACACCAATCGCAGCAGCTTGGTCACGCAGAAACAGCCCCAAGGGGGCTATATCAGTGTGGGAGGGTAACAGGCTTTACCACAGCTACCAGGGACTGCTGACTGCCACCCCTCAACAACACCTGCTGCTGCTGCCACCTGTCCACCTTAATGTCGACGACTCTGATGACATGTCCATGTCCACTCACCGGCGAGGAGCTGCAGTTCCTGGATTCTGAGCTCCACGAACACTGCCCAAGGCGAATACCGGCAATAGTCATGTGTGTGTAAGACAACTACAGTGTGTGTGGGAGTGCACATGTTGTTCATCCGCAGCACTATGAGACTGAGCCTGTGGGGTTCCAACATGCACCGCTTATCATGCTAACTACAGGTGGAAGGTGCATGTAGGCTTTCAGGTGTTTCCCCATGCATGTCCCTCCCGAGTGGTGGTACATGGCATTTTCATGTCAGACACCCAGTGATGCAGACTCTTGGCAATGCACGATTCTGGGCAGCTATTGCTTGTGTGAATGGCTGGCTGGCTCAATGCTGGGCTTCTCAGTCTCGGCAGACCTGGGCTGCACATTGACCTCCCAATCCTAGAAGGAAACTACACTGACTGTACAGTGGGTTACATGTGTCATTATTTCACAACTCTCCTGATATGCGCTAACTCAGCTCTGTTGATTGAACACTCCAGGCCTTGTGATAGGGATGTGTGTGAGAGATGGTGGCACTGATTGTGTCCTCCATTGCGGGTTGAGCCATTCACAGGGCGAGTACGTTGAGGGCTGCGCAGTGTTGGACACAGTGAGTCCACCCACAAAGATGTGTAGCCTTGTGAGCCATGTGTCGGTCTACCTGACAATGGACAGTAGATGTGGGCAGACTACACATTGCTCAAAGTGCTGGCATCCTGAATTGGATGGGATGGACAGGTACTGTGTACACACTCCCACCAGCATGCATTCACGTGTGGTGTACACATGCTGTAATGCCATGTCCCATACCGTCTTGCCTCTGTTACACGTCTCTGTTCATTAAGGATGGGTCAGCATCATGCCACTGTTATTGGTGGATGTGGGTGATGCTGTGAAGAGTATGTGTGATATACAAACCCTCATGTGTACCATCCCTGCAGTTGGAAGTCCACCAGCCCAAGGCCTTGTGATGAGCCATTGCATCCACGTTGATGCTTCTGTGTACGTGTAACCGACAGTGCAGCCAATCCCACGAAGAGGGTGACGTCATCTGCCGTATGTGTGGCCATGTTGCGGTGACTAATCGGGGGATGCTCCCTCGTATTGACAGGTTGGCACAGCGCTGCATGTCACCACTAATGGTCTGCTATTGACAGTCACACAGCCTGTGGCGGATGCACGTTTGTAGGGGCATCAGCAGCAGGCAGGTGTACAGTACTGTGGGATTGTGTCCTTTGCAGCGAGAGGCAGCATGTGTTCACAGCCTACCCATGTTCTGGGTAATGTGATGTTAGTTGTGTGATGCAGTGGGTTGTGAGTGTACTCTGTGCTGGGTGCAACTCACATGCATGGGCGTGTCCTGAGGCTCAAGATGTAATTTGGGCACTCAGCATAGTCAATGCGTTCAGAGTCGTAGGCCTCAGGAACAGCCTGTAGTCAGCTGGAGTGGCAATTCACATGTATGTGTGTGGTACTGTGCATATTCTGATTTCTACCTTAACACATGTGTGCGATGCCTCACCACATATCACTGATACTCACACATCCGGCACACTGTGAAACAGTAGTTGTGGCCGTGCGATAAACAGTTGTCTGGCATGGGCTCATGACCATTGTGGACTGTCATGTTGCAGTCAGTGTGTGTGGTGACACATTCTGCACCATGCAGTGATGTCCTTGGCCTAATTCTGTAGTGGTCATCCTTAACACCATCAGGAGAGTGGGTGTGTACACGGCGATGAGTGGCTATGGCCGCAGGGTGACAGTCCGGGTGTTGTTCCATGTGCACAACACATGTGTCACTTATTGGCGGGTTCATTACCTGTACGACAGCCATTACGTGTTGATTGTGGTTGCTGTATACATTTGTACAGGTATCATGCAACATGTGCACTTGGGAATGTTCTGTGCTGGCTCCCTTGCACATGTATGTGGATTTAATGCCAAATGAGTGAGGCCACCTTGCTCTCCCTCATGTGTCAACTACCATGTGTGCTGAGGGACAGGGGACGGTCAACAGTGGTGTGGCATCGGATGGTGCAGCTGCACAGGAGCTGGGTGAGACGAATGTGACCGGCGCATCGGAGGGGGCAGACGTGTGCTGGATGACTCACAGGCCCATACGACAATTGCTGCGTCAACTGAGTACAGTGGTCATGTGTCCATGTCTGCTAGCACAGGGGATGTGCACTCTAGCTCCTCTGCAGCCACGCGGAGGCCAATGCCCGCCCTCCCAACTACTTCCACTGGTGCGACACGTGTCGGCACTAGGATGACGGTTTGAGTGTCTTTCACACCAGGCACAGCTGCCCCTGCGACCCCTGCTGCACTCAGTGCCGTGTATGTTGGGCATGTGCGGCATCTGTGCGTGGGTCAGTCAGCCTCCCTCAATGACTTTATTGCCCATGGCAACACCTTTCCGCAGTTGACATTGTTCATGGTGGGCCTACATTAGCGCGTGGGTAGGCTACACCAGTATGTCCAATAGTTGTCCCCCCAGTCAAGGTGGTCCTTGTACTGGGCCACTGTCAGGCTGATATACCTGGCCTTCCCCCACCCCCCGGACAGTGGCGCATCTGACAACAGCAGGGCACGACTCCTGACAGAAGAGGTGGTGGCACGCAGACGTCATGACAGGTAGTGACGTCACGGAAGATGGCTTGCACCATCATACTCATTGCCTCCCCTCGCTCACCCCACTGATGCGATTGCATCATGGGAGCACGCGCGTGTGCAGCAGCTCCAGTCTCTCCCCAGAGAGGCCAAATAGTGTATGTGTGGCTCCATTCGCTCCAGTCACCGTGCTCACGGTACAATAGGTGGGGGGACGCCGTACAGCCGCATGGTACCCCGACTCATGCCCTGGACAACAGTGACGAAGCATGGCTGACTCCGGATTCCGGATACACAACATGCAACACACAGCAGCTGTAGCTGCCCTAGCGGCCCATGCCGCAAACACCATCCCAGACGACATGTCGACAACCCCCGGCGAGCAATGTCCTGGCATCCACTGCCATTGGCAAGGGACCCATGGTGTGTGATATGGGCCACCTGGTGAGGAGCCTCCGAGCCATCCACCGCCAACGGGTGTCATGCAACTCACACACTTCGCTAGCACATTAGGTAGCTCTGCCTGCACACCAGGGCTCTAGTCTGGGTACCATGCGGGTGTACGGCGTCCCACCACCTATTTTGCCGTGAGCTCGGTGACTGGGGCGAATGGAGCCACACATACACTATTTGGCCTCTCTGGGGAGAGATTGGAGCTGCTGCACACGCACGTGCTCCCATGATGCAATCGCATCAGTGGGGTGGGCGAGGGGAGGCGATGAGTCTGATGGTGCAGGCCATCTTCCGTGACGTCACTACCTGTCATGACGTCTGCGTGCCACCACCTCTTCTGTCAGGACTTGTGCCCTGCTGCACACTGAGAATGTATTGCCTGCGAGATGTGACCAGAAGCAGGGTGCCATGACCTCCCACCCACCAAGCTCCACTGCCATCCCATGCCCTGGGTAGCCTGTGCAGGTGGACGATGTAGGGGGTACATCTGAAGGCCAGGGGTGTACATGTCTCGGCACGGGCCTGGCTGACGCACAGCAGTATCCAGCATGTCCCCAGAGGGAGGGCCAACGTCCACACCTGATGCAGCATGGGTCGTGTGCCTGCCTGTGGTGCACACACTAGTCCACATTCATCCCCAGACAGCTGGTCTTTCCACATACCCAGAACAGTGGTAATGTACCCCGCAGGGTTTGTCCCCACACAGTCTGTATCGACACTGCATGTGTGCACCCACCCGTGCCACAGACCCACCTGTGCCAAGAGGCCCTCCCGCTTCACATGCCACATGTGTGTATTCCACAGTTGTGCTTCTCTCTCAGGGGCGGACATCCAATGTCACTTGACTACATGGTGATCTCACGAATCCCGTGTACTTCTCACACTCTCATCCTCTCTCATTCGTACTTGTCTACGATCAATAATACTCTAGAGTCAGATATTAGCTGTAAGGCATGTATTGAAGCTTACTTCCTCTGTGATGCAGGATGTGGACACTACTGGCAGCGTAATGCATGTGGAGGATATACTTAGCATGGTTACACATTCAAAAGGGGGTACAGGTAGATATGATAAGTCGTTAATTGTGGAAATGAGGCTTCAGAGTTAAGAATGCCCTGCCCTTGCTATGCTACAGTACATTAGCTCATTACTGAGGTGCCCTAGGCTGTGACACAGACAGTATTGGTTTACCCTACCAGACAGCTTGACATCATGACAAAAGTACATCTATGTCCCATGGTACAGGTTTACGACAATAGTGACTCCGACACACCTGCGTCAGAGGTGGCATCAGAGCATGAGCCTACATGCATGCAGCATAGTCACACATGTTGTTGCGATATGGTGGCTACTGTACATGACTCAATGCCCGGGGACATGTTGTGGGGTGTTGCATTTGTTGTCCATGCAAATGTCCTTGCACGGAAGTTCAGGAGAAGGTGTGATGACAGTTCTCAAGTTATTCAGCGTGCACTTACAGGTGCCTGTGTTCAGGTGCGCGGCATGCATGTTGTGGCAATGTGGTTCGTGCAATGTTGGCCATGTGGTCACTGTACACAGGTCCCATTCCTCATCCTCCCCGTGTTCATGCAGGGACACGGGATGTGGTGATGGACAGGGTGCATGTCCCGGTAATGTCAGGTGTCATGACGGTGGTGTTGATGGTCAGGTGTTTGTTTCCGTGTGCATGGTATAGTTGTTGCACAGCTGACTGGCCTCTGCGTGCGGACGGCAGGCATGGTTACGGTGTTGCACTTGAATGTTCAATTGTGGGTATTGATTTGGGGACCCATGAATTGACATGTTGTCAGGTATGCGATACCTTCCTGCAGTGCATCCCTCACATTGGTGGTATTTGTGGTTGACATCCAGTGAAGCGGATGGTGGGTTGCAACGTGTTCCTCGTAGGTTGTCCCTTGTAGGATCCTGATGGGACATGTCGGGTGACATTCGATGAAACTGTGATCCAGCATACGTTGTGCGGAGGCACACTGGTTCCATTGCAGTGTGTGTCCTATTGCAGCCACAAACGCCATGCCCCCATACACTGAACAGTTCCTGTCGTGGGCGTCCAGGGGTGAGAACAGGTGTACCAGGTCCCCAATTGGACATGCCGGGTTGGAGAGACATAAATCCACAGGCCAGTGGTACGGGCACCTCCGACAGTAGAAAACGGGGATGACGCAGCTGAACATTTCAATGCGGTAAGTTACTCGATAACTTACATTCAGCATGGCCAGATTTGCACAGCCCACTGTCTGTATCAAGCTATTGCTGTACAGCTGCATCTGTCTGGCGTAGGTGTATAGTACTGGTGCCCCGTCCATTTTGCTGCTGGGTGCTGTGGTGGCGTGCTCTGGCTGCCTGGGCTGTCTGCTGAGTGCGACCTCGGACGGTGCTGTGTGTTCTTGTATGGATGTTATGCGGCAGGACTTTGTGTATGGCTTGGGAGGCGGCCACAGGCCCTCATCCCACATGCTCCTATGAATGGTCAAGGCCAGTGGTGTCTGACTCCTTCCTGATTACTTGCATTTGAGCCACAAGGCGCAGTGGTATAATTGTATTTTGTGGTTTTATCTTTCTTTCATGTTCCGCGTTATCTGCCAGGGGATGGTTGACTCAGCATGGCTATGTTTGGGTTGTGGTTGTTCCAATGGCTCCGTTCTCCTGCAGGATATGTTGCAATGTGATTTGGCTGTGGGAATGGAAGGACATTCACTGCTATCTGCTCTCCCGTGTGTGGGTGGGTCACTTCTTTCCCGCTGTACATTGGGACTTGTGTGTGGGTGCCGTGATTGTGCACACCTGTTCTCAGCCAGCAGGGTTTCTCTATTTTGGACATAGCATGGCTTGTTGTTGCGTGCAGAATGGTTAGATATTGTTTGTTGTGACTGGCGTGCCTTTTGCGGGCAATGTCCATTGTTTGTGCAGTTCTGTCGCAGCTGCTGTGTGCTTCTCCATGCTTTGCACACAGGTGTGTGTCCTCTTCCGACGTCACTTTGCTCCCCTGTTCGGCACACTTGTGTGACTACGTTTTGGCAACTGTGAGTTGTCGGTTGTGGTCATGGTTGACGCAGGGGGACCACGTGACTTGTGCCTTCAGGGTGGGGCTGGTGTGTGTGGTGTGTTGTTGTGACCCTGCGGTGTTTGCGTGCAGCCCATGCGTGGCGCTGTCGTTGGCCTCTGCGTTGTGCTCATGTGCGTCATCGCCAGGGGCGCTGCGGTGCCGTGCCGGGTGCGTCACCTCCTGGTCCGGGGTATTGGGTGCCCAGGGTGTTGCGGGTTGATTATATTTTACAGGTGGGATATGTGTGGGTACAGTGTTGGATGTGTCCTGTCCCCACAGGGGTGTCTAGGGGGCCCATGTACAGTTTTTCCGCCCTTGCATTGTGTGCGGTATTTGCATGCCCTTGTTGTGTGTCTGCCTACCTGCGTCGTCGTTGCGCGTTCACTCCTAGCTGCTGCATCAGGTACAGCATTGGGATGGCCTGGAGTGCAGGATTCATGTCGGAGTAGGCCGGGTTGGTGTTTCTGTGGTCGTCAATGTGGTTTCCGCCTCCTGTTTTCGTGCGGTTTCTCTTTGCCGATGAGGCTGTTTGGTTGTGTCATCGTAATTTGTACGCCGGGCGGTGCGTCATTTCGTCGGACGGTGTGCCTCCGTTGGCTGGCGCCGCAGCGTAAACGGGCGCACTTTGATGGCGGGCGGCGTCGCAGGCTTGCGGGCGGTATTAGCCTGACTTTTCACATCCTAATTTGGCGGGAGTGCGGGCAGTTGCTGGCGGACGGTAACTAGCGGTTTTAACCTCCGTCGGCACGGCGGTCGTGTTTCCGCCCGCCATCGTAATGACCCCCTAACTGTGCAATCGCCAACAAGCCATCAGCCCACCTTGATTGACAAGATGCTCCAGAGGGCTATAGGGGTAGTTTCAAATGAAATTGAACAAACTGAAAGACGGTTATCAATAACACCGGACCTAGCTCCTCCCCTGTCTAGCCCAGAAATACTACCTGCCTTGCCATCTGCAGAACCTGTCTTTCTAAGGGCTCATTCTAGGTCTCGGGCCCTGGTACACGAAGCACCGCCTTCGGACCTGCATACTGAGGATCTCCCTCCTGGACCACGAAAGAGAGGGAATGCTAAATCTGTTATGAAAGCTGGGAGAACCCAGAAGAAGGGCACTACGGATCCTGCAAAAAACGGGGGTTTGGAGAGGGAAGTGTCGGGTGGGCATGTGAATGAAGGCACAGAAAAACCATTGTGGGTGACTAATTTGGTAAGGGATCTACACTTGGAAATAAGAAATATAATTAAGGAGGAGCTGACCATTCTTACTTCCCGGGTTGACAAACTCACATCTTTATTAGATACTTATATGGGAAAGGTAGACCCCAGGGTAGATGTTCCACACCACCAATGTATGTCCCTAGCCCGCCCTGCCCACCCGGAAAAAGACCATGCCCCGGAATCAAACTTGAGCTTGCCCCTGCTAGTACAGAGTAACAGGGAGGATGTGGTTGCCCATATGAACATATCTAGCAAGCCAAGTGACACCACTAGCCTACAAAGCCAAGAGCCTAGACGGGGTTGGGAGATTGGCAGGAAACAAAGACCCTTCGCAGAAGCAGCCCAAGTTGAATCTAATACGCAGAATCCGGGCCTAAAGTATACAGCAACAGAGGGGCAAGATGTAAGATCAGAGACATCAGAGGGAAGCCCAGCCCTACCATGCATCAACCTCCCTCCAGATTCTACACCATATGTTCTGATCCTAGCTAAAGTTCCAGAACTTAAAAAGGGACAAAGGGAATCGCACTATGACTTAAAAAACAAATGTATTTTTTGGTTGTCGAATCAACTTCAATTCTCTTATAAAGATGCAAGCGAGATTTTATTTACACGCAGGTGAGATGGGTGGGCCAAAAACCAAAAGACATACCTGGTGACATTATTGTAATTAATTTTAGAAATCCCCAGGTTGTAAGGACCCTCTTAATGCGAATCCATCAAAGGCATGAAGGGGGCATTAGACCCCTTCCACTGGTGTATTTTTATCCCCTGAGACTTGCCCCAGAAAGTAGCCCGTGGACAGTTTGTGGGGTAGGGCCCAGACACCGGTATGAGCAAAATTTCATCGTGGGGCAGGACCAACCGAAATCATTGTTTTTTAATCTCCCACTCGCAAATAGATTTGCATCTCTAGAATCAGTAGATTGACTAATATAACCCCTACCACCGGAATTGGAGTCAAGTTTGCAGAGGGATTACTGGTGGGATCATCTAAAAAGGAGGAAATTGTGTAAGAGTCCCGTTAGCGCTAGACAGAAAGTAGAACAGGGAGTAAGGAGGGTTGCCGGAGAGGAAAGCGCCCAAAGTGAGGGGATGGAGGGGTCTTTTCACAACTATACCACAACAGCCACATCATTGAACCCGGTACAAATACCTATAGGCCATTGGCAGTCAAACACAGTAACTATACCCACTAAGTTCGACTATCCCAATATTGGGAATTGCTCTAAGCCAACTGTAGCGGCTTGTGTCAACCCAAAGCAACCATTAAGAAACATATCTAAATTTCACGTTCTATCCTGGAACATTGTGGGCCTTACCTCTAAATTAGAAAATCCGGAGTGGGGAGCCCTTATTCATGCAAATGACATCTGCATGTTCCAAGAAATCTGTGCTAGGGAGGACACTCATAGGCTAGGCTATGCCACCTTTTGCCTAGCAGCTACCAGTGGGGGAAGGGGTAGACCTGCGGGAGGACTTTGTACATGGATTGCCGTGCATTTGGGATGCACTGCAAAACAGGTTCAGACATCCTCACGAGACATACTCTGTGTCATTTTGAGCTTTCCCACCAAGATCAGAGTGGCTATAATTAATGTCTATTCCCGCCCAGTTAGCTATGGTCAGGAGTCGACAACTCTTGAGCAATTGTCAACTTTTTTGTATACCATCCCCGCCAATACTCTGGTGGTTCTTGCTGGTGATTTTAATTGCCATTATGAACCTCTGAAAGATTTAATTGGGGGTGATGCTAATGAGGAAGATCAGTACTGGGCTATACCAGAACCGAATGCACCGGCAACTCGGGCTTGGACCCCATTGGTACTCCAAATGAACACCCTCACACTGACTCATTCTATCAGGGCTTGTAATGGGCGCACAAAATCTGACTCCCCGGCGAACCATACCTATAATAGACCGGGAAGTTCCTCCATTTTGGATTATATCCTGATGGATACTAAATCCTGGCACCGGGTGATTGATTTTAAGGTCTTGCCCCGACATGATAGCGACCACAATGCCTTGATTTTAGAGATGGTATCGCTCTGTCCCATGGATGCTCATGTAAACCAACAGCTAATTGGACCTAGGCCAATCTTAACTAGCTGCAGGAGGAGAGTCAAATGGGGGGCTCTTTGTAATTCCCCGGAAAAGGTAGCCTCCCTCTATCAAACTGCCATCCCCTACCTCGAGGTCGCTAACCAACTAAGTGAAATTTCCGCTTCTGATACTGCCCTAGTAGAAATTGGGAAAAACCATCAAGGTTTAGTGTGTGATTTGGCAAACTTTTTTTTCCCTTTAGCAAAATCCAAGAAAAAAGAGTCTATGGGCCACCCCTGGTATAATGGTGATTGCCGAAGGGCTAAGCAAGCGCTAGTCCTAGCCATTAAAATCAAAGATCGACCCATGATAAAAGACAAGCGGATAGCTCATAAAAACACAATTAATGCGGCAAAAAAATGGTGGGAGGGAGACAAATGGGAAAGTTTGAAAACTGCTTTATGCTCTAGGGACATGCGGTCCTTTTGGAATATAGTAAATACCAGCTCCATAGAGGGCAAACTGGCAATAGAACCAAATTTGGGGGCAGCAATCTGGAAAGCCCATTTTGAAGCCCTCTATGCAAGGGAAGAGGTAGAAGCAGGACAAGTCACAAATGAGTGTACTCACCTGCAACCCTCCAATTCTGATGCTATAGAAATTTCCTTAAAAGAGATAATGGATGCATTGAGAAGGGTAACGCCCTCTAAGGCGCCGGGATTAGGCAAGATCCCAGGTGACCTTTTCCGTAACGAACCTAATATCTGGGCCCCTTATTTATGGACCCTGTTTAACGCTATTCTACAGGGAATGCCGATCCCTCCAACATGGTTGGGGCGGAGATTATTCCAATTTTTAAAAAGGGCTCCCCGCTAACTATTGTCCAATAAGCCTCTTAGATGTCACCCACAAAATATATGCACGAGTGCTATTGGATCGAATGGAAAGCTGGATGGAGGAGTATTCTATACTTAGCCCCTGCCAGGTAGGTTTTAGAGCCAAGATGTCCACAATAGATCAGATCCTTAGGCTGCAACTTCTGTACTGGAAGACAGTGCTTTTGGAGGGTGGCATCCTTTATCTGATCTTTGTAGACCTAAAATCGGCATTTGACCTGGTCCCCAGGGACAAACTCTGGTCCATTTTATTAGATTTGGGGGCTCCCCCTTATCTTTGTTATCAGATGAAGCGGCTCCATGAATATAACTATGCTCAAGTTAGGTACGGCAAAGATGGTGAGCTTACTGATCCTATTCCTATAGATAGAGGGATAAGACAAGGGTGCGTGCTGGCCCCGACTCTCTTCTGCTTATTTATTAATGGTCTGGTGGAGGTTTTGACTGCTGGGAGGGACATAGATGCCCCTAGGTTGGCGAATAACAAGGTCCCAGCCTTGATGTTCGCCGACGATACCCTCTTACTATCCAAGTCCCCAATGGGAATACAGAGGGCATTGGATATTTTCCATCTATTCTGTAAAAATAGGGGCTTGGAGATAAACTCACTAAAAACAAAATATATGGTTTTTAATGCAGGCAACACCACACAACCAAACCCTCTACTAGACGGGAAACCACTCGAGAAAGTGACTGTCTTTGATTATTTAGGACTAACACTCACTGACAAATGGAGTGGAATGCACAAATTAAGAAGGTCAGCCTAAAGCTGGCTCAGACAGCTGGGGGGCTGGCAAAGATGCTCAGGAAGTGCACCCACAAAATGGTTGGTCCAGCAATGGAAATTTACAAGGCCCAGGGTAGGGGGGCGGCCTTGTATGGGGCAGAAATCTGGGGCTATCGATCATCTGATCCCCTCTCTAAGAATGAGAATTCTTTTGCCAGGCAGTTATTAGGTCTCCCTAAAAGTACACCATTGACGCCACTTCGTATGGATCTTGGGGTCGGCCCAATTGCAGAGGAAGCTGCCCTCAGGCCCCTCCTTTATTGGCGACGCCTCTGGAGTACTCCAGAGCTAGAGTCTTTTAGAGGAGAGTTAAAGGAGGTGCTAAATCTACAGAGTGCTGGCAATATTCCATGGCTGGCCTACATTAAAAACACCTTAGTTGCTATGAGGATGGGAGACCTATGGGCTAATGCTGCAGTAACCTGCATGTCAACCCCCAGAAAGGCCTTGTTAAAGATCTTTAGAGAATATAAACTTAACCAGACAAAGACAAACCCTGCCACTGGTACACTAACCATATCTTTTTTAGAGGTTAAAGATCAATGCAAGCTAGAACCTGTTCTTGATGTCATACAGCCTCCCCTTGCTAAAAAACTTTACTTACAATTTAGGCATGATGTATTACCGCTCCGTGCCTTTACAAATAAATGGGGAGGCACTTTGACTCAGGGCTGTCCGGTCTGTGTAAATAATCCGGAGACGGACCAACATGTACTATTTGTCTGCCCGGCATCTTGGGACAAATCATTGTGCGGAGGCCTATAGGCTCCTAAAATATGACACTAGCCTGCCCATTGTGTATTCAGTTACCCGATTTTTATTCTCTATGTGGTGCGTACGTCTATCCATTTTAAAATCTGGCTT
Source organism: Calotriton arnoldi (assembly GCA_963921515.1). Classification (NCBI taxonomy): domain Eukaryota; kingdom Metazoa; phylum Chordata; class Amphibia; order Caudata; family Salamandridae; genus Calotriton; species Calotriton arnoldi. Next base: position 80,743 of record CAWUFW010016727.1, read on the forward strand.
GGTTTAATTGGATAATTTTAACCTGTAATTACAAACATACATTTTTTAATAATTTTATCTCTCTTCTTAAACAATAATGTGTATTTTTATGTACTACATTTCTTAATATTCCCATTTTGAACTTTCTAAACACCATAATGCACATGCACTTTATTTTTGTGAAATTTAAATGTATAAATTGTGCTGTATTTTATTCTTGTGCTTTTATGGCCATAAAGGTCGAAATAAAGAATTTTTGACTTGACTTGACTTGAAAACTGGTTGAACTTAAAATCTTCAGAGGTTTGTTTAAAGATGTTCAGTGCGACTGGTATGGAAATAATTTTTGTCTCCATAAGATAGTGTATAGTAAACCTTTCTCTGCTCTCCAGAATCCTTGGCATAGAGTTGGGTGGAAATAGATCTATTGACTATTTGAGGGTGTTAAATTCTGTACAAACATTACAAAGGTATGGTTATGTTGCAGATTGTCACATTTGATGAATGCATCAGAGAAGAGATAGCTGAGAAAATAGATATAAATCTAAAAAGGCTGAAAAATAAACAACTGGTGGTGGACAAAACCTCTTTGTGATCGTTGAATATACACTCGTGGATGAATAAATCAAAAGGTATAGCAATTTGAGCAAGAGAATTTTCCATAGTGACAATTATATGTTAATAAAACATTATTCTTTTGTTTTAGATTGCCACTGAATAAAGACTAGACATTCAGCTGTGACAGTGAGACGTACATCTAAACCAGCTGTCTTTTTTTCTGTTCTCAAATCCGCTTTCCCCAGTACTCCACCGTGCCACAAGTGAATTTTTTTTTTGACGGGGGATTCTGGTAGCGCAAGATGGAAAGTACTTCTGAGGTCGTGGTGTCCATACAAGAAAGGTATATCTGAAATTGTGAAACACAGCCTCCCATGCGGAGGTGCCCGCCTTCCTCCAATCATCCTCTGTCAGAGGTCCAAAGTCTCACTCCCATGCCTCCCACACAAGACCAAAGGAGTCCAGGAAATTTACCACTAGGGATCAATAAACTGCTGATATTTTGTGATTAGTCAATTTATCTTGACAGCTCATGGGAATTCATGAAGTCTGATCACTTGTTTGTGACTTTTGGTCAAGCAGGGAAAGGGGGAAAGCGGCAACGATGACCCTGAGAATATGGATTAAAGCTACAATGACTCGGGCACATCAGGTTGAGTTTGATCAAAATGGGGTTCAGGGATGATCCACAAGGAAGATGGTGGCCTCCTTGGGTGCAAACTGATGTTTGAGCAATATATATCTGAAACATTATAGGTTGAATAAAGTTACTGACACTGATACTAACTTTATAGTTGGAGTCTTGAAATCAGTCATGTCTTAAATCTTCTTGATGGATATTGTTTTCTACTACGGATGTTCATGTGTGCATTAAATTTCACATGGGTGTGCATACTTATAATCTCAGCAGTAATTGTTAGAGAGTAACAGTCAAAGGCTTTCTTACTTAGGTATACCTCTAAAGTAATGACTGAGAAGAGGATGAGGAATGAAGAGGTAATGCTTGGATTACTCACTGGTGATATTCATTACTCATAGTCTAACTAATCCTCGTCACAGTCATTTCAAGCCACCCACCCTCCCTCTTTAGCCTTTACCATAGCTTGGATATTTACAGGAGAATTCTGGGAAAGAATGCCCCTTTATGACATCCAGTAGGGTCGGTGGGGCTTCCATTTTCTGAATTTCCTTGGTTGTTCTAGTCCTAGAGGTGGATCCTCCTCAAAATTAACGAGTTTGACGAGGACGAGTTGGATTGAGAGTAATGAAGATCACCAGTATGTAATCTGATTAGTTACCAGTAAGTAGACTATGTCCCAAAGTCATAGACCTCAGGGATGTCTTTTACTGACACGGTGATGCTCTTCCTTTGAGGCTTAGCCACTTTCCTGTCTACTTTGAATTTTTTGCAGAAGCAGCCTTTCTTCCAAGAACCATCTCCAGGATTTGTAATAACATAGCCGCCAGCCTCCGTCTGGTAAATGAGCCATAATTTCCAACTCCTTATTCCTCTTTGGTATTCGCTTCTGATAACATATCAGGGATCTGATAGACCACCACTCTTTTTATCAGGCTTCTAGTGGGTTCATTTACAATTTGTCTCAGCCTCTAAGACTAATTCTGCTTAATGTAACTGATTGGTCATAATTCATTACACATTGGTCTTAGACCACAGCAGGGGAAATAAAAGCTCTTTAAACCAATCCACAAGAGTTATTATGCTAAGTGCCATCGGGAGCACTAAAAAAAGGCAAGGGATGGCTGTCAAGTAAATCTATGGATCCATCCAGTACGGAAGGGATATCTGTCTAAAAAGTCTTGAGAAATTGGTATACTTGTTAGTCTAGGACTAAAAATCTAATAATTACCAAAGACTAAGATTTCTGGTTCGACTAATTCTAGGTACCATATCACTTCCTTCTGAATTTTAACATTTGGAATCTATGGCATTTACCAACTGCGAAAAGCGTCACATCTGTTTGGAGAACTTGGGGGCTCATTACGATGGCAGAACGATCGCCACCTCCGGGCCGGCGGTGGCGATCGTTCCGCCATCACAATGAGATTTACCCACCGCCATATTAGGATGGCGGTGGGTATCGCGGCGGACGCAAAGTCCGTCTGCCGCTTTTCCGCCGGTGGCAATCGCCGGTGCATCGTGCGGTGCAGTGAAATGCTGGACATGCGATTTTAACATCGCGGCGGATGCTGCTGTCACCCGCCGCAATGTTAAATTTCAGAATGCGACCGCCATGGTGGCGGTCGCATCCTAATTCGTGGTGCAGGACCGCCGCATGTCTGGCGGGCGGTCCACACACCGCAAGGATGGCGGGTGGACTCAGGTCCGCCCGCCATCCTAATGAGCCCCTTGGTTTGGTGTAGAAAACATTGGTTTGTAATGTTTTCCTGCCCTTTATGTTGGCAGATTAAGTATAGAGTCATAATATTGATGTTTAAATATCGATACGCCATAATATCGATGTTTAAATATCGATGTGCCACAATATCGACCTGCAAGAATATCGTCAACCAGAATATCGACATGCAGGTAAGAAATATCGTTTTTGTTAATATCGAAGTTAGTAATATCGTTAGTCAAAATATCGTTGCTAATAATATCGAAATTTATTTTAGTGTTCTGTATTTTAGTATATGTGTTAAATGTATAGTTTATTTTTCTAATGTATGTTTGAAATTTTTAGAAGTAATTAATTTTATGTTAAGTAATTTTTGCGTATTTTAGTTCCGTAGCGGGTTGTGGGTTTATAGGGGAATAGGGTGGGAAGTAATTTAATTATAATATATTTATTAATACATTTTTAGAAAAGATAAATTTAAAAAAAAATTAAATATTGAATTTTAGTTCCGTAGCGGGTTGTGGGTTTATAGGGGAATAGGGTGGGAAGTAATTTAATTAAAATTAATTAATTAATATTGTTAATTAATTCATATTTTTGTATTTAATAATTTATATTGTTACGGGTGTTAATTAATTTGTTATTAGTTATTAATTGGTTATTAATTATTAATAATTAATTGGTAAATATGTTAATTGTGTCATTTTTTAGGAGCGGGTTGTGGGTTTATAGGGGAGTAGGGTGGGAAGTAATTTAATTATAATTAGTTAATTATTAATGTTATTAATTAATATTTATGTATTTAATATTTCATGTTGTTAATTGTGTTAAGTATTTTGTTAATAATTAGTTATTAATTGGATATTAATTACTAATAATTAATTGGTAAATATCTTAATTGTGTTATTTTTTTAAGAGCGGGTTGTGGGTTTATAGGGGAGTAGGGTGGGAAGTAATTTAATTATAATTCATTCATTATTAATTTTTATTAATTAATATTTGTGTATTTCATATTTCATATTGTTAATTGTGTTAAATAATGTGTTATTGATTAATTATTAATGGGTTATTAATTATTAATAATTATTTGGTAAATATGTAAATTGTGTCAATTTTTTATGAGCGGGTTGTGTATTTAAGTAATTAAACATTAATATAATTTTTTCTTTTTTCTGATAATATTTATTTATTGTTATTTTATTGTCTTAATAGTATGAATTAATTTATTACTCATTGTTTTTAATTTTATTGTTCATTGTTATTAGTTAATTAATTAATTGTTAAGCAATTATGTTAATTGTGTCATGTTTTACAATAGTGGTGGTGTTATTTATAGGGGTATTTGGTGAGAGGTAAAACATTTTTATTATTTAAGTATTTGTTAATTCATGTTTATTATTTTGCTGGAGTGGGAATAGTAAATTATTCACCTCCGCTATCCAACACTTTCCCTACTGTTGCAATTGTTGGAGTGGGAATAGTAATTTTATCCCCTCCACTATCCAACACTTTCCCTACTGTTGCACTCTGTGGAGTGGGAATAGTAAATTATTCCCCTCCGCTATCCAACATTTTCCCTACTGTTGCATTTGCTGCAGTGGGAATAGTAAATTATTCCCCTCCGCTATCCAACACTTTCCCTACTGTTGCATTCGTTGGAGTGGGAATAGTAATTTTATCCCCTACGCTATCCAACACTTTCCCTACTGTTGCACTCTGTGGAGTGGGAATAGTAAATTATTCCTCTCCGCTATCCAACATTTCCCCTAATGTTGCACTTGCTGGAGTGGGAATAGTAAATTATTCCCCTCCGCTATCCAATACTTTCCCTACTGTTGCACTTGTTGGAGTGGGAATAGTAATTTTATCCCCTACGCTATCCAACACTTTCCTTACTGTTGCACTCTGTGGAGTTGGAATAGTAAATTATTCCCCTACGCTATCCAACACTTTCACTACTCTTGCACTTGCTGGAGTGGGAATAGTAAATTATTACCCTCCGCTATCCAACACTTTTCCTACTGTTGCAATTGTTGGAGTGGGGATAGAAATTTTATCCCCTCCGCTATCCAATACTTTCCCTACTGTTGCACTCCCTGGAGTTGGAATAGTAAATTATTCCCCTCCGCTTTCCAACACTTTCCCTACTGTTGCACTTGCTGGAGTGGGAATAGTAATTTTATTCCCTCCGCTATCCAACAGTTTCCCTAATGTTGCATTAGTTGGAGTGGGAATAGTAATTTTATCGCCTCCGTTATCCAACACTTTCCCTACTGTTGCACACCCTGGAGTTGGAATAGTAAATTATTCCCCTCCGCTTTCCAACACTTTCCCTACTGTTGCACTTGCTGGAGTGGGAATAGTAATTTTATCCCCTCCGCTATCCAACAGTTTCCCTACTGTTGCATTAGTTGGAGTGGGAATAGTAATTCTATCCCCTCCGCTATCCAACACTTTCCCTACTGTTGCAGTTGCTGGAGTGGGAATAGTAAATTATTCCCCTCCGCTATCCAACACTTTCCCTACTGTTGCACTCGCTGGAGTGGGAATAGTAATTTTATCTCCTCCGCTATCCAACACTTTTCCTACTGTTGCACTCCGTGGAGTGGGAATAGTAAATTATTCCCCTCCGCTATCCAACACTTTCCCTACTGTTGCACTTGCTGGAGTGGGAATAGTAAATTATTCCTCTCCGTTATCCAACACTTTCCCTACTGTTGCACTCCTTGGAGTGGGAATAGTAATTTTATGCTCTACGCTATCCAATATTTTCCCTACTGTTTTAGTTAATGTAGTGTAAAATGTTGTTTTAAAGATAAATATTTATTTTAATAATTTATTTTATCATATATATAATTTATTTTTATATTTATCCTACAGGTTATTGTATATATATATATGTATTTATAATTTTTATTATGTTTGTAACGTTTTAAAATTTAATAAAATAATTATTTATTAATATTATTAAGTAAATATATATATAATTTTTTTATATATATGTATGTTTAATTTATTTTTATATTACATTTACTATTTATAATTTTTAACATTTTTAAATAATTCTAACTATAGGGGACATTACGATGGTGGGCGGACAAAGTCCGCCCGCCACCGTAACGGTGATTTGGACCGTCCGCCATAGGAGCGGCGGTCCTGCCGTGGGTATTAGGATGCCACCGCCACGGTGGCATCCCCTATTCCCAGCATTGTGGCGGGCGGTGCTCACAGCACCGACCGCCACAATGCTGGGAATGCACGTTGGGCATTCACATGCACATGGTGACAGGCACTGTGCGCTGCCTGCCACTTTGTCCATGCCAATGCAGGGGGTATGGTACCCCCCATGTGCACCCCCCACCCCACCAACATCCTGGGGGCCCACTACGGGCCCCCAACAGTGAAGACCACATGCCCTTCCATGGCGGCAATGCCGCCATGGAAGGGCTGCTCTCCGCCATCATCATAATATGGATGGCGGTGTCTTGCAGACACCGCCACCATATTATGTATGTTTTCCGCCCGGTCAACGAGCCGACCGGTGGAAAAGCGGCGGACGGTCTTTCCGTCCGCCGCGGACCCCCCACCCATCATAATATGGCGGGGGAAAATGTTAGGCGGGCGGTGTGAGATAGAGGGGTGGATCGCCACCGCCATACGGGCAGTGGCGATCCGCCCGCTATCATAATGACCCCCTATGTTTTTATTAATTATATTTATTATTTAATTTATTTTATATTATTTTTAAGACATTTAAAAAAACAAACGATATTTTGAACAACAATATTTTAAACAACAATATTTTGGTTTGGATATTTTTGTACTTACCTTTGTAGAGATAGGATGTCGATATTTTGTCCATCGATATTCTTGACACGATATTCTGGTAGGTCGATATTGTTGTCGTCGATATTATGTCAGTGATCCGGCAGATTAGGTCATTGTTCTTACAGTCTTCTGGAAGTGCCATACCTAAGAGAAAAAGAAAAAGAGTCACTTGAGACAGATGGGAAATACATAGACAATTAGATGGACAAATAGGCAGTGAGATTCTCAGTTAGAAGGGCATTGAGTGCAATACTGTTTACTGAGTTAAACACTTGCTGCTGACATCTTTATGACAAACATAGATCACAAGTCTGATCCAGGGAATGTCTAGACACAGCAGGTGATATTGTGAAGTCAATAAATAACCATTAACTTTTCACTAGTAAATATTGTATGTTAGCACTACAATGTCCCCTACATTGAGGTACACCTACATTGATTGTTATTCCATTGTAAAGGTAAGTTTTAAAAGTATTTTAGTATTACATTGGCCACATTATACCAACCTTACAACTACATCAACTTTTTAAAACTAAAGCATATTTACATTATTTATGTTAATTATTTCAATGAATAATGACAACCTCGTCCTTAATTATTAAAATGTATTTATTTGTTTCAAAATTAATTCAGCCTGACACAAACCCTTATTTAATTCAACTGAAATACATTAATTTAAGTACCTCCTCAGCACAATACATCATTAATTTACATTAAATTAAAGCCATGGCCCTCAATTACTTTGAATTACATTCATTCATTCATTCATTTGTCAAGCTGAAGCAAATTGAATAATTATCACAAAACTAACTCTATGGGGCCGATCACGATGGCGGGCGGATCGCCCCCGCCGGTCCGGCGGTGGTCACCGCCGGCCCAGCGGGGGCAATCCACCCGCCATCCACCTGAATATTCCCACCGCCAAATCAGGATGGCGGTGGGAATGGGAATGGTACCGCGGCGGACGGAAATACCGTCCGCCGTGGTCCCGCAAGGCGGTCCTTTTCCGCCCGCCTTGCGAGACACGGTACAATGGGCCAATGGCCGCGGTGCCGTGCAGGCACCGCCGTGGGCATCACGATGCCTGTCTTCTGCGGCGGAGATCCCGCCGCAAGAAGACAGGCGGAGAATGCCTTCGGGGGCCCGTTGCGGGCCCCCAGAGTGTTGGGGGGTGGGGGTTGCACATGGGGGGTACCCCCCTGCATCTGCATATACAAGGTGGCAGGCACCGCACGGTGCCTGCCACGTTGTACATGCAGATGCACAACATGTATTTTTACATTGCGGCGGGTGCTGCTTGCAGCAGCGCCCGCCGCAATGTGAAAATACGGGATGCGCCCGCCAGTGGGGCGGGCGCATCCTAATTCATATAGCGGGACTGCCGCACCTATGGCGGGCGGTCCCTTTTGCCACTGCGATGGCGGGCGGACTTTGTCCGCCCGCCATCGTAATCGACCCCAAAGTCTTTCCTAATTTAATTTAATTTTAATTAAGAGTAAAATAACTCTAACGTAACCCTAATGTCAACCTTAGCCGTGTGTGCATATAGATTTTGCAAATATATTGCAAAAGTATTGAAAAATATTTGTGAATGTCCCACCCACATTTGTATTGCATGTTTCCACTTCTCTGACACATACTCCATCTAAATGCCCACTTCTACTCATGCAAAGGTAACTGACGAATGTTGAGTTTACACATACTTAGCATAATTTGTGCACTTGTAGTTGATGGTTCTCCATTCGTATCATTTCTTGAATTGTGAATTGTGTTTAAGTTATGCAGGTGGAAATTATGGGCCCAATTCACAAAGGTAAATCTATGAGCAGATATTTCTCCACACTTAGGGGTCTATTAGGATGGTGGTCGGATGACCGCCGCAGGGCCGGCGGTGGCAACCGTTGGGCCGGCGGTGGTCATCCGCCCGCGACCTCAACACAGAAAACCACCGGTCCCATTAGCATGGCGGTGACGACCGCGGCGGTGCGATTTTCCACCCGCCACTTTTCCGCCAGTAGCAGTCCGCACACTTGCCTGGCAGGTAGAGTTGGACCGCTAAAATGGGGCCGGTGCAGGGCCCGGCTCCGCCGGCATGATTATGCGGTAGCCAGCCTTTCCGCGGCGGTGGAACCGCCATGGAAAGGCATGCGGAAATGTCTCCGGGGGCCCATTGCGGGCCCCCAATGTGTTGTGGGGGTGTGTGGGTGCACTGAGGGGGTACCCATGGTACCCCCCTACATGTCCCTGTACCAGGTGGCAGGCACTGTGCAGTGCCTGCCACGCAGTGCAGGGATATGCAGGACATGCTTTTTTGGACATCGCTGCGGTGCTGCTGCAACCGCTGCAATGTTAGATGCCGCGATCCGACCGCCGCCGTCGGATTTCGACTGTGGAGCATCCTAATGGGACCGGCAGTTATGCCGCGGTCCTAGCGGGCGGTGTTTTCCCGCTACCATGGCGGTCGAAGTGATTTTCCGACCGCCATCCTAATGACCCCCTTAGATTTATGCATATGACTAGAATTAAATCTCCAGCGAAATGCAATTTGCGAACTCCAGGCTGCGATTTCTACTTATAGAAGTGCATGCCTTCAACCCCTTATATGAGGGGATGGGAACATGTGAAACTCAAACAAGCATTTGCAATGCAATAGGTCTCGCATTTACGAGCGTTTGAGCTATTGGCATTGTAAATGTCAATGCCTTTTATTTATGTGTTGTTTTTAAAACAGATAAATATAAGACATTGTCATTTACAATGCCAATAGCTTAAACTCTCGCAAATGCGAGACCTATTGCATTGCAAATGCGTTTGCCGCCCGTGCTATAAAGATTTTTTTTTTAAAGCGTTAGGAGAGAGCGTGTCCTGCCTGCAACAGCAGGACAAAGCTATTTGAGGAAATAGTGCTCTGAGGCTGTAATTAAAGCCTACAGAGTAACAACACACGTAACAGGGGGTGTCCTCATGGGAGGTTCCAAAATAAGACAAGGCAGTACTAAGGAGGGACTACTAAGAATATTGACCAATGAAAAGCCACCGTTTACAGTTGACAATGACACTACCCAATGGAAAATATGGGTGGAGAGTGGGTGGAGGTTCAAGTCCAGACCTGAATACAGCATGTCTCGCAAAATCTCCCAAAGCAGCGCATGTGCTGCCTAGGCTCGACCTAAAAACAATCATAAAGTTAGCTTTACAGGCGTATGTCAGGCAAACATATATCAGCCAAATGTAGTTCTATATATTGATTGCCTTATTCCCTAGGTAGAACCAGCGGCGCAGCGTGGGTTGCCAGCGCCCGGAGCAACATTTTAAAAGAAAGTATTGCACCCCCTAACCTGTGGACCATTAGCTCAGGAAGTGCTAACGGTCCACGGGTTAGGGGGCACAATACTTGCTTTTAAAGTTTTGCGCCCCCTAAGAATTTTGCTCCCTGGGCAACCATCCCTGTGGACCCCACATGCTTGCCACTGGGTAGAACTATGAACTGAACAGAATTGGGAGGCAGGCATCACCTGAAGATAGCACACATTTGACAAACATTACTACTGGGAGCCCCTAAATACAAACCACACCCTGGGCTCTGCCCTCTTTCCCTCGTGATGCAAGACTTTGTGAAGCCAGACACCAGCTACAGTTGTGTCAGTGTGTGTGTGTGTTTGTGTTTTTGGCACATGCAATGTGTTATGATGTCTTTTCAGTGTGCCTTGAGTAGTGTTTGATGTGTGATAAATAGTGTTTTTATAGTTCATTAACAATTTACATATGTGTCATTTTCAATGTATGTACATCTGTCATGTCTATTTTTAGAAAATATGTTTTTTTATGTGTTTTAAAGAAAACCGTCTCTCATTTAGATTGAGTCTGTAAAGTATTTATTACAACAATTAGTAGTCTGTGAATCACAGAGATTACAGACAAGGGGGTCCCCCATACTAAGCACAGCTATCGAAGAGAGCTAGAGCCAAACACATACCCAACTAGACACTCATACATACCCGACAACACCCACAGTTCTTAGTATCAATCGCAGGTTTCAATTCTCAAGAGATCAGAACAAGCAGTGGCTCAGTTGAGCTCATGAGAATTAGTAAATCGCCTTCATGAGTTCAAAAAAATGTGATAGGTTTCGGCTCAGGATGCTAGTTTTCCCAGTTTTCACATCCCGTCTACCATAATACAATGCATTTTAGGCAGACACATGCAATTGGCTAGCTTAGAATGAGCAAGAAAACATGACTGCAGCAGTTAACACTGACACTGAAAACAGGGCAATGCTTTTAAACTTTTGACATGCATCTCATGTATACAGTTAAATTACCCTTTCTGCATATTAATTTGGTTTTGTTTATGGTTTTCTCTTTAAAGTTTCTGAAGTTATATGATTTTTTTGCATTAATTTATTTTCTCTAATTATTGTAATTTTAAATATTTTTACACTGGATTTGTCTAGGCTCCAGTAAAATCTAAGGTAATATGACAATTTGTTTGTTTCTTTTTCTTTTTTTAAATCTTGTGCTTTGTGTTGATAGTGCTATCCCCATCCTACATTGATTTATCACAGTTAACAACAATAGGATGTACTGGGACACCAGCCAGTGCTCTGGAGCACCAGAGTGCTAGAGTGGAAGGCAGGAGGAAGTGATAGCAGTGGCTGAACTTTGAGACTTCCGGCAAGGCAGAACTTCATAGAAGAGTGGCAGGAAGATCTTGAGTTGTTGCAAGATTGGGAGAAAAGAGAGGAAGGAGGCACAGAGAAATAGAGAGGGAACGATAGAAGGAGTAGCAACAACATTGCGGGAACCGATACTGTGAATGATCTGCAGCCTGCCTCTAAAACAAGATTCTACTTGCCAGGACTAGAGTTGTGACCTGGATGGACAGTGGCAGGGTCTGGGTCTGCTGTTGCCGTCCTGAACCATCGGAAAGGCTGTAATGCTTTTTGCAAGCTCTAATTTGAAAAAACTATACTTTTGACATTGTTTATTTTTAAAAGTTGCCTCTTTTACCGTGTACATTCTCTTGCTGTCCTGCTCAATCCGCCTCCTTCCGCCATGGCTGTATTGCCGTTTGAGTGGAGGGCTGGACTGGAGCTCTTCTCCTCACTCCTCACCCCAGAAGTAAGAGCACAGTCTAGTCTCTAGGTGGTCCACCGCCTATATAATCATAATAATCTGACTGCGCGTCAGAGCGGACGTGCAGCAGACGCGCTGCTGGCGCGCCGAAGGCGTGCCAAAGGCAAGCCTGTCTGCACCCGTCAGCCGCCCTGGGGCGGCTGGCGCAGGCCAGGCTGCCCTTTTTTCTAAAGATAGAGGACATACCCTACATTATGAGCGTAATGATCTGCTCAACTTAAAAGTTCCTTGCCTTGGCCAATGCTCAGTTGCCAATTTAAATACTAGGGATAAGTTTCAATGCCAAGACCTCTCTCACAAACAATAGGACAAATTACTCTAATAAAGTAGGGAACCTCAATGCTGTATTACTTAACACACGTTCTCTACATAAGCAGGAAGAACATATTTATGATCTCTTGACAGATGAACAACCTGATCTCTTATTTCTCACTGAGACTTGGTTGTCCTAGGCCTCAAACCCCACTATTGCCTCGGCCATTCCTATGGGCTACAAAATCCTCAGGAAAGACCGGCCATTCGGAAGGGGAGGTGGCAGTGCCATTATTTTTAAAAAAAAGTTAGACTGCAAACTGTTATGATCTTATCTCTCTCTTGTTTCTGTGCTTCTGTTGCGCGAGACTGACCGGTCGGACTTGGAACACTATTGCGTTCTATGTGGTCCGGTCATTCTTGGAGTAGCGGTTGCTGGAGGCAGGAGTCTGGGAACCCTGTCTTTGGAGAAGCCTAATAAAACTCCTTCCTAATTGAAGGGGACACTCCTTCAATTGAATGGGAGGAGTGGATTGGAATTTTTGAAAATGATCTGGAGGCTATTGACGGCCTTAGATTCCAAGCTTCGAGAAAGAAAGCCATATTATTAAATTCATTAGGAAAAGCTGGTCAACATGCTTTTAAATTTCTGCCGGAATTTTTAGGTGCTGATGGTGAACCTATTGACAATCCCTATATTGAGGCTAAACAAAGACTTTCTAAGTACTTTGGGTAGCAAGTCAACATCGTTAAAGAGACAGAGAGACTGTTGACCAAATGGTCACTCGTCTAAGAGAACTTGCCATCAAGTGTGATTTCGGACCCATGACTGATCAACTCATTAGAGATCAGTTGATAGTCCAATGCAAAAATAAAAGGATGCAGGAAAAACTTTGGGCCGCCAAGAACCCTACTCTTCTGGAAGCCATCTCCATTGCCAAAGTTGTTGAAGAATCCGACAAATGTATGCAGGAAATGCATTCTCTTGAGCAAAAGAAAGAAGACACTGTCAATGTTGTCAATAAAAATGAGAAAGAATCGGACAATGATCAAAAAATAATGACTCCAAATACAGGTCATCTACTCCTAAATTCAAGCCCAAAGTTTTGTCTGATAGCAAAAGCAAATTCGTTGGTTGTTATCGTTGTGGCAGTATGGGTCATGCTGCTGATTTTTCGGGGTGTTTTGCTAGGGATAAAACGTGTAAGAAATGTGGAAAGAGAGGCCATATTAGCAAAGCTTGTAGAAACCCATCTAAGAACAGAGTTGCTTTTGTGGAGGATGATTATCTGCCTCCTGATATTTCCTTGTGTGTTGAAGACAACTGTCCGGGTTCTTTGCAGAGACCTAAAGCTACATTTCTTTTGAATGACGTTCCCATAACACTTTTGGTTGATCCAGGTTCAATGTTTACCATCATTCCTTTTCACATTTTTAAGGAGCGTTGGCCTAACAGCACTCTTTCGACTAGTGATATTACACCAAAAGGTTATGGTGGTGAGGTTATTAACATTAAGGGGGTCATGCAAACCAAATTTGAATTTAAAGGAAGATCCTCTTCAGGGAAAGTTTATATCTCTAATGATGGGCCTGCAATACTCGGTTGGGCTCAACAACATGATCTGCACATTATTATAGATCCCAGATCTGATGAAAAAGTTTTGGTTGTTGAAGATTTTCCCGATATTGATTCTGTATTATCAAAATATAAAGATGTATTCCGCACAGATCTAGGTAAACTAATTGGGCATGTTCATGAAATAAAGCTTAAGGACCATGCTCACCCTGTTAAACATCCGCTTAGAAGAATTCCCATTTCCATCCGGCAAGAGGTCAAGGAAATGCTTGAGGACATGAAGAAGCAAGATATTATTGAACCGGTCGAAGCATCGGAATGGCTTTCTCCGGTGGTGGTTACCCAAAAGAAAGATGGTAAACTCCGCTTCTGTGTGGACCTCAGGTCCCTTAATAAGAACATCATTGTAGATAAGTTTCCCCTCCCTAACATCTCTGAGATGGTACTCTTGATGGATAAGGCGAAATGTTTTACCAAGCTTGACCTTAGATCAGCCTATCATCAAGTAGTTTTACATCCTGATTCTCGCAAGCTAACAGCATTTTTGACTATTGAAGGGGTGTTTCAATTTAAGAGACTTCCCTTTGGGCTAGCCTCTGCGGCTAGCGTTTTTCAACGTATGATGCATTCTCTGTTGAAAGGTCTAAAACATGTACATTACTTCCAAGATGACATTCTTGTCACTGGTGATGATGAATTTGAGCACAATTGTAATTTAGCCAAAGTGTTACAAATTTTACTTAATGCTGGTCTCACTTTGAGAAAAGATAAGTGTAAATTCTTAATGACTGAAGTAGACTATCTGGGCTATACCATTTCACAGACTGGTGTCAAACCAAAGGAAGATTTGTTAAAAGCCATTAAATGTGCAGCTACTCCTTCCAATAAGGATCAACTTAAATCGTTCATGGGGTTAGTTGAATATTACTCCAAATTTGTTAGTAATTTTGCTCACAAAACTGAAGCGTTACGCTTGTTACTCAGAAAAGGTACAAATTTTTCTTGGGAGGCACCACAAAATGAAGCTTTTATCAAGATCAAAGATGAGATTATTAATGCCAATATTCTTACTACTTATGAACCTGGGAGAGATACTTTTATCACAGTTGATGCGAGTGCCCATGGCATTGGTGCCATTTTGTCTCCAAAAAAAAATGGGATTGAAAAATCTGTTGCTTTTGCTTCTCGTACGCTCAGTAGTTCTGAACGTAATTATGCTGTGATCGAGCGTGAAGCATTAGCTGCTGCATGGGGTGTGTTGTACTTTCGCACCTATGTGTGGGGCACACATTTTACTTTGAGGACCGATCACAAACCTCTCATAAGGATGTTATCTCCAGGTGGTGCTAACAATGGTTCTCCTCGATTAATGAGATTTGCCGCCAGGTTACAAGAGTTTATGTATGATATGGAGTATATATCTGGTTGGAAGAACGTCCAAGCGGATTGTTTATCTTGTTTACCCCTTGATACTGAACAAGGTTTTGACTTTGATGATGAAATGGTATGCGTTGTGGCGAGTGTTGAGGATGCATGTTCTGAGGAGTTTAAATCTATTTCCAAGGATGAATGGCATCAGGCAGTCATTGATGATCCCGATTTTGTTGAGTTGGTTAGTAATATTCGCCATGGTTGGAGGCGTGAAGGGGATGTCAAGCCTGCACTACGGAACTTCGTCAAATTACAAGAAGAACTTAGTGTTGGAACCTCTGATGATTTGGTTATGAGAGGTGAAAGGTTTGTTCCTCCCAAGTCTCTCAGAAAGAAACTTTTCCTTTTAGCCCACGAAGGTCACCTTGGACAAACTATTACTGTGAAGCGTCTTAAGTGTAATTTCTGGTGGCCTGGTATTGATGATGAAGTTCGTGGTTGGGTTGAAAATTGTACGTTATGCAAGGAGAGCGAGAAAAGATTAAAGGTCAACTCACAGACTTCTGGTTCTATTTCATGTCAAGCTGGCTTGCCATGGGAAAAGGTCTGTTTGGACTTTATTGGTCCTATGGATTTCCTATCTTCTGTGTATCGTTTTGCCATGGTTCTAGTTGATGTGTTCTCAAGGTGGGTTACTGTTGTATTTTTGAGGAATATCACTACCAGTAATGTGATCAAACACTTGAGGTCCATTTTCTTGAAGGAAGATTTTCCCCATGTGCTAGTTACAGATAATGGTACTCAACTCACTTCTTTGGCCATGCGCAGTTTTCTTTCAGGGTATGGTATCAGGCATGTGTATACCTCACTTTATAACCCTCAAGGGAATGGCATGGTTGAGCGCATGAACAGAGTGGTCAAAGGTACTATTCAATTGGCTGTTCAAGGTGCTTGTGACATTCAAAGATGTGTGGACGATAAGATTTGGTCTTATAATACCACTGCCCATAGTGTCACCAATGTAGTTCCATTTGAAAAAATGCGAGGAAGAGTACCCAAAACCAAACTCACTCCTCAATGGATGCATGAAAAGAGTATGTCATCTTCTCATGTTGTGCATTCCAGTGGTAGTTGTAAAGTCGAAGTGGGTGATCTTGTTAAGGTAAAATTGGGCAGAAGAGAGCAAGGTTTGAACAAATTTTCTGAGCCTTTAAAAGTCAAAGAAGTACATAGGTGGCATGTTGTCTTAGAGAATGGGCAGACATGGAATTTTAGGAGAATTGCTCTTTATTCTAAAAGGGATGTTCGAGCATTTGATGGTAGTCCCGTTGTGCAACAACCCATTCCCATCAAAAGTTGTCCTGGGGTTAAACGGGTACTGGAAACTCCCGTTGTGCAACAACCTAATCCTATCAAAAGTTGGTCTGGGGTCAAACAGGTACGGGAAACTCGCATTCCAAGGAAATATGGTGATTTTATATTGTATTGATTTTGTTGTTTCATGTTGCCACTTTGCAAACATGTACTTTTTTTTATATTGTTCATTACTTATGTTTCTGTACACTTGCTTTATGTTTCGCATTTTTTTTTTGCTCTTTCATTGTTTAGTTCTTTTGTTTCCTGTAAGAGAAGAAGATGTGTTATGATCTTATCTCTCTCTTCTCTCTGTGCTTCTGTTGCGCGAGAATGACCGGTCGGACTTGGAACACTATTGCGTTCTATGTGGTCCGGTCATTCTTGGAGTAGCGGTTGCTGGAGGCAGGAGTCTGGGAACCCTGTCTTTGGAGAAGCCTAATAAAACTTACTTCGTGGGACCTTCTTCGTGTCCAGTTTCTCCTTGAACACAAACCCATCATGTTAGATAATATTGAGGGGGCAGAATGTTTAGGTTTCCGTTGCACATTATCCCCTCACCAGTGTATAGCTGGAATCTTGTTATATAGGCCCCCGGGGGTGCTTGGCAACTTCATCACCTCACTAAATGCAGTCTCTACCCCACAAGCCCTAAGATATAACCAGTTCCTCCTCTTGGGGGACTTTTATATACGTATGGACAAAACTCAGGACCCTTCAGCAATCTCTCTGCTTGACACTATGCGGGCCTGTAGCCTGATCCCATTGATATCGGCTCCCACACACAACAGGGGCCATACTCTTGACCAGATCATCTGTAATATAGAACCAGGGGTAAACCCTCCACTTCCCATCACATGGTCAGACCACTTTTTCATTAACTTTAAAATCCCTAAATTAAACAAGGACTCTCTGCCAATAATGATAAGGACGGAATATAGTTACAGAGCCCTACACAAAATATCCATCCCGGCGCTAATGGAGGCTCTCGAACTATCTGTCCCGACATTAATCGACAACCCTGAAGCAGATGCCCTCTCTCTTGAATCGTGGCTTGGGTCCAACATTGACGCCGTTGCTCCCATGATCTCTCGCACCTCAAGGAGGACTCACCCCCCTTAGCCCCAGTTTAATTAATCTCTTAGAAATAGCAAAAATACCTGTAGAAGACTCGAAAGGAAATGGCGGAGACACTACACTCTTGAAGACAAGATGACTTATAAAGCCGCTCTGAAAACTCACTACAAGCAAGTGAGAAAGGCCAGAAAATATTTCCTCCAGTTTAAGATTGAACTAGCCCAAAACAAGGGAAAAGAAATCTTTAATATAGTAAAATTCTTTACTTCCCTGAAGGCTGCTAAGAAAGAAGCCCCACTTTCTCGCGAGTGAACCAGGCAGGTAGCACTATCATTCCACAATAAGATCACTGTAATACAACAGTCTTTTGACAAAATACCAGGGGTGGATCAGATCTCTTACCAATTTCAGAGTGAAAAGCTTTGTCGCCCGCAGCCCCCAACACTACTAGTATTTCCAGAATTACAAATAGATGAGTCACTCAACTACCTCAAAGGCCTCAAGTCTGGATCCCCAGTGGATTCCTGCCCTGCTAAACTATTAGCACCTCAAGCATCTACCATCAAGCCCACAGTCAACAAGGTACTCAAACTATCCCTCTCATCTGGTAAAATGCTGCATGTCTGGAAGCAGGCTAAAATCCTACCTCTTCTAAAAAAGACGACCGCTGACCACAAAGACCCAGCCCATTACAGGCCTATCTCCCTCCTCCCTGCATTATCTAAGGTCCTAGAGAAACTTGTAAACAGAGTACTCTTAGAGTACATTGAAGACCGAAATCTGTTGCATGTCTCTCAAGCAGGCCTTAGGACAAAGTCTAGCACAGAATCTGCTCTCTTGGAAGTGAAAGAGCACATTAAGGAAAAACTAGATCAGGGAAGCAGGGGAGTCTTAATTTTACATGACCTGTCGGCGGCCTTCGACACAGAGACTTCTTGACAGACTACGGAATGTGGGCATGGGTGGGACCGCACTGGCCTGGATGACCTCTTTCCTGGGAAATAGATCACAGGATATTTGGATGCCACTGTTTTCATCTCCAATGCCTCACATGAACGTAAGAGTACCCCAGGGATCTATGCTTAGTCCCACCCTCTTTAATATTTATCTATCACCTCTTGCACCTTTGGTAGAGAAAGAGGGTGCTAAGATTATCTCCCACACTGATGACATACAACTGGTTTTTACATGTGAAAAAGGAACCGACTTTGATGGAGTCAATATTAGATCCTGTCTCACAAAGGTATTTAACTGGCTCAAAATAAATCAGCTGAAGTGTAACCCGGACAAAACAGAGGTTGTGTTTTTTGGCCAACCCGCCGTGTGTAATTGGAGTACATGGTGGCCGGATAAATTGTCCCCTCCCCTCTTAGCCCAGGAGAAGGTTAAAAACCTAGGCATTGTCATCGACAATGCCCTCTCTATGGGCCCACAGGTTCAAGCACTGATTGGTTCCTGCTTTCGTACTCTCCGTATGTTAAAAGAAATTCTCCCATTACTGTCATTGGACAGTAGGAAGATTGTGGTTCAAGCATTGGTGACATCAAAATTGGATTATGCCAATAGCCTGTACCTTGGCCTGCCTGACTACCTTATTCAGCGACTGCAAGTGGTGCAAAACGCTGCAGCTAGGGCAATCCTGAGACCAAAGCCCAGATCCCATATGACTCCCATTCTGAAGTCTCTGCATTGGTTGCGTATGAAGGAAATGATCAAATTTAAGGCAATGGTGATCCTTTTTAAAGCACTCCACGGCATAGGCGCTAACTACCTTAACAAGCGTGTCAATCGCAACAAGCCAACAAGGACCTTAAGATCCTCCAATGCTGATCTCGTTCACCCCCCCCCCAAAATTCATCTGGTCCGTATGGGGGGGGGGGGGGGGCAGATCTTTTGGGTTCCTTGGTGCAATAGCGTGGAACAGTCTACCGGCTTCGCTGAGAGCCGCTGCGGATCTTTCAACCTTCAGGAAATATCTTAAAACATGGCTTTTTAAGAACTAACTCTTGTTTTACTGACCTGCTAACTGTCTGTTTTTTCAGTGACAGGACACTCTAGTCTGAGTAGCTGTGCGCTATACTAAATCCGCTCATTAATTCCTTCATTCATTCATTCAGCCATTTATGGGCCAATCTCTAACACAAGATTTCACTTTCCAGGTCTTGCATTGTGGCATGACTCAGCCTCTATTTAAGGTGAGATTTCACTTGCCAGGTATTGTGGCGTGGCTCACCCAGTCTTTAAGGCAAGATTCCACTTGCCTGGTCTTGCATTGTGGCATGACTGGGCCAGTTTCTAAGATAAGTTTTCACTTTCCAGGTCTTCCATTGTGGCATGGCTCAGCCAATCTTTAGGCGGGATTCACTTGCCAGGTCTTGCATTGTGGCTTGGCTCGGCCAGTCTTTAAGGCAAGATTCCACATGTCGGGTCTTGCATTGTGGCATGGCTCAGTCAGTCTCTAAGATGAGTTTTCACTTGCCTGGTCTTGCATTGTGGCATGACTCCACCAATCTTTAGGTGGGATTTCACTTGCCAGGTCTTGCATTGTGGCTTGGCCAGTCTTTAAGGAAAGATTCCACTTGCCAGGTCTTGCGTTGTCGCATGGCTCACCCTTTCTCTAAGGTGAGATTTCACTTGCCAGATCTTGCATTGTGGCATGGCTTGGCTAGACGTTAAGGCGAGATTTCACTTGCCAGGTCTTGCATTGTGGCATGGCTTGGCCAGTGGATAAGGCGAGATATTTACTTTCCAGGTCTTGCATTGTGGTCTTGGTGGGCAAGACTCTGAAAGTCAAGCTCCACTTGCCAGGTCTCCTGCTGTGGCCTGGCACTCTTGTACTAAATGATTGTCACCTCGACACACGTTGAAGGCGAAAGCCTGTGCGGCTGTCCCTGGGAACCGTTCCGCGGAAACACAGTATCTCTCATCATGTAACCTCTATTGCTCAAATGTCACTGGGGCCGGTCTAGGTTACTGCCTAGTTTTACTTGGTACTCAATGAAGCTCAAGCTGAAGTTCTATTGATCGATGGTCCTGCAAGCTGCCATTTGGTCCCGGAGAGCATATGCAGAGAAGACTCGCATCATCCTGCAGGGATAGGTAATGTCCTGTTTGATGATCCTTCACTTTATTTGTAACAAAAGCTTTTGATGGTCTTCTGTTAAACCCACTTTGGCCCATCTCGCGTTAACTCGGTCCAGGAGTAAGGATGCTAAGCCTTTCCATAGAGTGGTGGAGATTCAGATGTTGTCCCCCAGAGCATGGCTGTCTTTATTGATAGGTTTTGAGTTCTGAATGGAGATTCACAAAGAAAGAGCAGGAAGTCTCATGTCCTAGGATGGTGTTAGCGGCACTGGCTTCCCTCTTCACCCCGTGATTTCCTTTCAGGAGAACATTTCTTTCCTGAAAATCCCAGAAAACTCTTGGTCAGATTGTTCCTTCCACAGAGGTTGGTGAGTGGACATGGACTATGGTAAGGGGTTAACTCGCCTAGCCAAAAATTCTAATGCACAGCAATGCAAAATATGCAATTTGTGATGCATTACATGACATTCATCCATTTAACAATTATGAAGTTCATCCGCCAAGTATGCACAGCAGCAACTAAGAAGCTAGGGCAGCAAAACAATAATATTTATGTAGTGTCTGGTGATGTGGCTGTCTCTGAGCAATAGGTCACTCACAACTAGCTTAGAGTCAGACTCAGGGCCATAGCTTGAGAGATCTTAGATGTGGCATACTTTCAAACCAGTTGCACCAATCACTCAAATGCATCTTCTCTCTCTCTCTCTCTCTCTCTCTCTCTCTCTCTCTCTCTCTCTCTCTCTCTCTATCTCTCTCTTTCCCTTGCTCTCTCTGCCTCCCTATCTTTGTCTTTTCTCTATTAATATTGAAGACAAGCACACAAACATACACAATATATCTCTTTCTATTTATCTTTCACATACACACAGACACACACAAAATACTCTCTCTTTTTCTCTCTATTTTTGATAGACACAAAAGTTTCTCCATCTTTCATAGACACAAAAAAATTCTCTCTGTCTGTCTCTATTCTTTCTGTCTTCCACAACCCACAGAAAATATTCTCTCACTCTTTTTCTATCTTTCACACACACACACACAAACTACTACCTCCCCCCTCTCTCTCATTGACACGTGCACAGATCAGGTGACCTGTCTACAGAGAGGTTTGAGCTTCATAAGTGCTCATGGAGTCCCAGGCCCTTGGTGAGATACTGCATGACTGGCAGCATTTCAAAGGAAGCGGAGGCTGACCTCAGAGATGACCCAAGGTCAGGTCCACGCACGCAAGGGCCTCGCATAGGAAGCGAGTGAGCCGCTCCCTACCACGTAGCGCATGCAGGCTTCTAACCGCACATATGGAGAGAGAGCCAGGGTAAAGTGCATGCATGGTAAAGTGCATTGATGGCTCACGTGTAGGTACTGGATCAATGGATATCCGTCCTATAGCTGCTCTTTTAAGCACCTGGATCACCTGCAAATAAAGTGCTCAACTGACATCATTTCAAGCTGTCTCCTGTTCTCAGTACTGTAGGTGTAGTAGGAAATATCCCTAGTTTTAGAAAGAGTATTACATTTATTAATTTTACCGCAGGCTTAGTCTTCCCAAAAGCTTTCACGAAATTGATCAGCACATTTTACTTCACAAAACAAGTTGAGCGTAAATTCTCTCTTCCTCTTCCTGAAGATCCCTTCCTCGACTTCTCCCAGGATCGCTTCTCTCCTCCCTCTCTCTTTGTACTTCTCCTCTCAGTTGCTAAACTTCTCTTTGGCTTCTTTTCCCACTTTGTATCTCCCCTCCCTTTCCCATAATCTATATTGTTGTTCCTTTAGCCATGCCTTGGACATGTGACTTCACACATCCCTCCTTGGTCTCTTTCTTGTGCTCCGTCCACTACTCAGCCTTGCTCATGAGAATGTGTGAATTGTTTCTGCATCTACAGATCATGCATTCTAAAACGCCCCAAATTACCGTCGTAAACTATTCCGGTTTGACATCCTATTACTCCAAGATCTGTATCCATCCATAAACCATTTTCAGCTCCTTTTTGCTGGTTACTTGCTCTAGAAGCTGGCCACCTGCACAGCTTTCTAATGAGATCCCACAGCACAGCATCCAAAACAGTGACTTTTTTTGTTTTGTTTTATATATAAATCTTTTTATTGCTTTTATAAACAAAGACAAGAAAAAGATTGTCACCAACATATCGGTTACTATTTTTTCCACCATTCAGGAACACAGTCCTCCCTGGGACTTTTTCATTGCTATAAAAACCTCTCCAAATTAAGCCACTTTTTAACATTCATTCACTGAGCTACCAGTGTCAGGACTGACAGCCAGTTTGGGCAGGTATCCAGACTGATAGATCTCATCACTCGTGTCGTGTTGAATGGCAGAGAACCTTGGTGGACAGCAGAGTGTGATCTAGAAAAATAAAGAATGCATTGCATTTTCCATGATAACCGTCTTTACTCTTGATCTTAATACAGTTTAGCTTTTAAGGTCCGACCGGACGCCCAAAGTTTGAGGCATGGAGAAACTTTAAATCCAGGTGAGTGGGTCAAGAAAGCCATAGGAGGCAAGAGTTGGAGTCAACTTTCCAAACAACCTTGGCTCAACAGAAAAATCAAACCATAGCACTGAGTGGACAAAATACAGAAAGCAGGATAAACTAAGAACCCATACCCATACTATTGCAACCCAAAGTAAGTCCAATGACCAGTCTACAGGCGATTAGGTATAGACATCACATCCGGAAGTCCACTATAGTTCATTCTGATGACAAACAACATCAGTGAATTCATTTCACTAAATCAACAAGATGCGACTGCACAAAGGGGCATATTCACAAGGACTTATCTCAGAGTTATCGCCACCTTAACGCATCAAAAGTGGAGATAGATTTAACGCCCCATTCACAAGCGTGTGCAAACTGCAGACATCGCCAGAATTCCCGCGATAACTGCCCCAAAATTTATCTCCACGGGTGACACCACCAACTAACCCTAATGAGATGCAGAGTAGGCGTTCCCGTACAAAAACACACAAAAACACCACTACCCCACTTTCACAACGAACTGCCAGATCTGCGATGCGAGTCAAAACTACGAGATAAGGGGCGGTAGCAGCAGGTATTTAACACCTGCCTCTTGCTGGTGTAAAGCAGGACGACTACCTGCAGTAGGCAACGGAGCCCCACACACAGCCACACCCGAAGAACAACCTACGCCATGGAGCTACTCATCATGTAGCTCGGAGCCCCAACAGGGCCACAACACCCACCGCCACCACCCCCAGGATCGCCACCACCCCCAGGACCACCACAGAGGCAGCGCAGAGTAAGACAGCGGACCTACCGAAAACGCACCAGTCTCACAGACCTAACGCCCGAGGAAGTCATTGCCCACTACAGGCTCAAAAGGACAACCATCCTCCGCATCATGACCCACATCGGCCACAGGCTGACCGTCCCAACACAGCGGACCACCAACATCCCTCCGCAGACAAAGCTGTTGGCTGTGCTGCACCTGTTGGCCTCTGGTACCTTCCAACCAACAACTGCCAGAGTCAGAGGTGTCTCACAGCCAGCCCTATCAAAGTTCCTCACACCTGTCCTGGATGCCATCATCAGCTTCATACCCCAGTACCTTCACTTCCCCCACACTGCGCAGGAACAGCTGGAGACCAAGCAAGGCTTCTACGCCATTGCTAGATTCCCACACGTGTTGGGGGCCATTGACTGCACACATGTCCCACTTGTGCCCCCTGCGGACACTGCACACATCTACCGCAACAGAAATCACACGCATTCCATCAATGTGCAGGCAATAGTGGACCACCGAGGAATGTTCACCAATGTCGTCGCAAACTACCCAGGCAGTGTGCACGATTCCTACATATTCCAACAGTCCATCATCAACCAGCGCTTCCAGGATGGCACATATGGAACTGGACTGCTCGTTGGTAAGTACCAAATCTACACACCACACACCTCAAAGCAACCATCACACAACGCACAACTGTGGGAATGCACACGTGACCAAACCACATACAACATGTCAATCAACATGCCCACCTACCAGACACGACAACACAACTCCATTGGGATCCTGGGCTTCCCATGTACACAATCCAGCTATATCATGGCACCACAGCCATACAACATCTGAACGTGTGGAGAGGCGGAAAGCAGGCATGTGCGAAGGATGCAAGTGACCCATGAATGGGAATGTACATAACGACAAGTGTGGCGTGAATGTGCTGGACAGACCTGGGTATGCAAACCACAAATATGTCCATGCAGACATTAACTGCTGGTGTCTGGAGAGTAGTGAACAGTGGACGCAACCATGTCACCCCAGGCTGTGGGTCAGATCGTGGAAATGTCGCTCGCTGCGTCCCCCCCTGTGTGCGTGAGCGTAGTGGGTTGGCCCGGCTTACGCCAGGCCTGCGCAGGGGTGTGGACAAAAACCCCGTGGTGCAGAGCGTGGAGCTCTCCCGGAATGGCCAACGTCACTGCCAGGGCGGTGCCTCTCAGCCCGCCACAAAGCCGACGCCATGAGCAGCGGGGCCTGCGAGCCTGTGCGCCTGCTGCACCCCAGGCCGCTGATACCCAGACCCGGCTTGCCCGCCCCAGCGCTCCAAGGCCGCTCTGCTCACCTGCAGACACCGTCGTGTGTCAAAGAGGGCCCACCACGTGCCGGTGCTAGCTCCAAGACCCATGTCTGCGACCTTGGCAGCCTCCTCAGACCATCGCTGTCCTCCGTGACACAGGCCCCCAGGAGTCCTCATTCGTTGACATACTCCACCGCTGCAGCCTGCCTACACTGCAGTCCAGTATGTCCCACATCTAGAACTGAGTCTTCATTAATCAATGGCAGAGTCCATGCCAGTGAACGCAGGGTGAGGAGTGAGTGAAAGATGCGTTTCAGTCCGGTGGAAACACGGATCACCGTTATGGAGGAGGTCAACCAGTAGCAAGGACTGACCTGGTGCCACTAACCCTGTGCGCCATGAGTGACCGTCAGCCTCCGGCCGAACATTGTTGGTGTCTGAGACTGTGGCCTGGGGGTTGTCATCAGCAACGGGCATGTACGGACTTGGTGTTTGGCATGAGTCTGTGGCATTCATATCCGCCATGTTGCCGGACACAGCTGGTATGTGCCCTCTGCATCATGCCCTGGGGGTACACCTCCCACTCTCCCCGAGACACTCCGCGAAAACCACCTTTGATACATACGAGACCCTGCTCTGCCCTCATGACCCTACCCCAGTCTCCCACAAGTCAGCGTCCCGTGGCGGTAGGCCCGTGTGGGCCGCTGTGCATCCGGGGCCACTAACTCTGTGCAACTCAAGTCATGCTCCCTTGCTGTTCGAACATTGCATCCCTGAGTGCCCGATGACTGTTGAAGTTGTTGCCAGCACCAGCTACTCCCTGAGGGCTGGCTTACACTCACCCCACACACAGCCAGCACAGGCATCACTGGACTAGTGGGCCTGCCAACACATCATGCCGAACCAAGTATTGACTCTTTTCTCTCTGCACTGTCACAGGTGATCACTCTGCCCTTGGATGATGACACCCCTCCGAGACCCGAACACACCCGCCCAGAGGCAGTACAATGCAGCCCACATACGCACCAGGGGCATCGTGGAACGCACATTTGGCGTGTTGAAGTCACGTTTCAGGTGTCTGGACGGCACAGGTGGAAAGCTCCTGTACAGCCCAGACATCGTGTGCAAGATGATCGTTGCATGTTGTGTGTTGCACAACATCTGTGTTCGCACCAATGCCCCATGGATTCAAGTTCCAGAAGTACCGGACGATGATGAGGACGATGGGGCAGGTGGCCCACATCCCACTGCAGCTGCGACAGGAATGGCCCGTAGGAACACCCTCATTGCCAATTTCTTCGCATGAGCACGAAACATTGTGGCCGTCCCTGGCAATCATGGGACAGTACAAAATGTCCACAAGCACAGCATGTCTGAATAAAAATTATTTGCAGGTTACAGGTTGTACTTGTACATAGTCATGTCACAGTTTCCTGCTGTGCCACGTGATTGGCCATGTTGTGCACATATGCGGCACCAGTTGTGTCCTGTGTTCTGTTGTGGAGGTGTTGCTGTTTGTACCAGGATGTTGTCAATGTTGAGGTGCACTTATTCTTATGTGCGTATACTGCACGGTGGGTGAGTCGCTCCTGCGGCTCTGATTTGGCTGCCACTAATCCCTTTCATGCGGTGTGCCTTTCAGTTCTGTGCTTCCACAGTGCTGAGATGTTGCAGACTTGGGTAACTTGTGCTCTTTGTCGAGTTGTGACTCTTGGGCATGGTTTGTCCGCAGATGTGTCGTTGACGTCAGGGGTTGTTTGGGCAGGTGGTTGTGTCCGAGTGTGACCTGCTCCTTTCCGGTTGTGGTCCGCACTCAGCCACCTCAGTGTCGTGCCGTGTACATTGTCATGATGATTGGACTGCAGCCATGCTACTCGTCATGTGGTGTCTCTTGCATTGTCAGTGTGGCTGACGTATATGCATGTTTGCTGTGTTTCGCACGTGTGCATGTGTTGGTTGTGTGATTGTTGATGTGTTGGGTGGGTGCCCCTTTGGGCACATGGTGTACGTGGGACTACTTGGTGTTTGTGTGTGTGCTGAAGTGTTCCTGTGGGATCAGGGACATGATCCTGAGTCATTGTGGGTGTGCAGTGTGCTCTGCTTAATTGTGCATGTGTGCCATTGTGCCCATCTCCCCCCGTCCCCCCACTCCCTGGTCGGTACGCACCCTGTTGATGTAGTGTCGGGTCATGTTGGGCAGTGTCCGGATCCCCAACTCCTGTCACCGTCTCTCGACTGGTGACTGTGGCCACCATCTTCTCCATGTCATTCAGCTCCTGGTGTTCTGCTGGCCCCAGTCCAGCGCCTCTTGTCCTCTTCCATTGTCCTCCTCGGCGTTGCGACGGCATTCACATGGTCCGAGATGGTGTGCCATCTTTGCCTCTTTGTTGCCAATAACACGTTGGAGGTGACGTACAGTTGGTGGTGGTGTTCTATCTCATCCGTGGCGATAATTGTGTTTTCCTGCAGACTGTACCCAGTCTTCCTCTTCCTCTTCTCATTGCCCTTCCACGACCCCTGGATTCCTGGGTGTTCCTCCGTGGGGATTGTGGGGTTCAGGTTGTCCTCTGCAGTCGGTCAGGGTGCATCTGTGGTACTCCGCAGTTGATTTCCTTTTAGTGGCATTTTCCGTATGCTGTTCTTGTGCTTTTTCCCGCATTACGCGTGGGTATTGCTGGCCTCTCGCTGGTTATCACTGTTTTCTTATCGCGTTTGGGCCCATTGCGTCTTTTTACGCGTTGGGGTTTGTGTTTTTATTGCCGTCGCAGTGGTTGTATCGCGGACTTTGGCCGCGGTTTCGGGAGGCTATCGCATGGTACCGCCGTGTTGTGAATTCCACGTTAACACGGGGTTATTTTCCCACGATGGACTGCGATGTGTAAAGTTGCGTTAACATTTTTTGGGGATGTTTAGCGCATGTTCTTGTGAATATCCCCCAAAGACTTTTAAGATTCAGAACAAATATTTATTTGCAGGTTATGTTTGTTATTTACTATTCTGACACAAAAGGCCTGGCATTCCAATTAACTTCACTACTGTCACCAGTCTTCATCGCCATCTTGCTGCGACATGCAGCGATTTACAATTAGTAGAGGGATGAGTTGTCCTCCTGGGTAATTAGAAGACAGAAGAGGTGGGGGATGCTAAAAAAAAAACTCAGAACATGCCTTTTACCGTGAAGAGCAGGGAGGCAACTGGGGAATTCAGGAAGAGTCTATAAAGTGGTGCTCCACACACGCGTCAGAAGTACTCAATTGCATATTGCTGTGCAGGGAGGTGGAGTCTTGCAGAATGGAGGCAACTGGAACTGTACTTTGATGTAGCGGAAGACTGCATCTTCCTAGAAAATGCAAGGTGACTCAGATGCTGGTGGCTGACATCTTATCGTCAGTGCATTTGGAGACCTATCACGAGACTTGCTTGCTTCTAGCACCTTGTAGCTAGACCTAGAAGGGCAAAAGAAGATATATAGGTGAAAGAGGACATGCCTGGTAGGTGGTCTGACCACAGCAATGTGCCGACGTTCCCCCAGGACAACCCTGTTTCTTTTGAATTTATTTTTGTTTGCTTTGTCTGTGTTTTTTCGAGTGGTCAGGTCTTAGGGTTAACATCACCAACTTGGAGTCCTCCTCACTGGATTTGCCCTTATGGAATATTTCTGTGTAACACTCTCCAGGAATTTGGTTGTTCATGGCTCGTGGAATAGGAACAGAGCCTGTTTTTAGGTCAGCATGCAGCCTGTACTGGAACAAGGATGTTACCAGGCAAACAAATATTTTCGTGGCACTATGCATTGGATCATGGGTGGCTATTTGAACCAATGTCCTTCTCAAACAGTTGGGCACACCTGTGATCCCCAAAAAGTAGGATACTTTGAGAGCGGTAGTGGTGGATTTGCCTGGAATGCATTCCCTGGATATGCATCATGGACAGACTGTCACTGTTCCACAATGCCTGTCATTCCTTAGCTCTTTAAAAGGCTGGGTCTGAAGATGGCACTTAGAGTTCATCATTCTTCCCCTGGCATGGAGTTTTGTTCACAACTGGAGGTCGAGCAGTCAAGGATAAATCCAGGATGGGGCGCGAGTGGTCAAGATCGCCCTGAAGCTTCCTCGCCCTAACTGTGGGCATCATGTGGATGGTTTATTTGCACCCACGATTCCACCCCGGGGGCTGCTGGGTCCCATTGGCTCTAGCAAGGAAGTGAGCACCCATCACAAAATCCTTTACCGCCACCCACTGCCTGATCCTGATCTGGAACAAGTAAGACTTAAAATAATTACTTTTTTTTACCTTATGCCTCATATCTAGTGTTAAAGTGAGTGAACACAAGTGTGTAAGTGTCAAAATAATCCATTACATGGTAAGGGAAACGCACAATTGTTTTTTTTCAAAATACTTGTGGGTCAAAGACTTTTAAATGTACGAATGGGTAATTTGTAAGCCAAAGGTGCAGCACTTTGACTCCAAATGATGGGAACAAATTGAAGTTTTGTTCTTTAATAGTGGAGCCATGGGGGAGCCACATCCATTTATTCAGATGCTTATATTATCTGATATTTTAGAACATTTGCTAATCAACGTGTGAATAAGACCTGTGATTACCATGAGATCCAAATACACCATGAAGAAGAGAAAGTACATCAGAAGCTTGACACTTTGTTATCCTCTTTAACCCCACATAACTTTGCATTTAGTTTTGTGTACACTCAATTTTGTGGAGTTTAACGATTTGTGTCCATTATTATATTATTTGAGAATTTTCTATAAATAGTGTCACCAGTTTAAGACTATTCTCTAACATAATTAAAAAAACCCGCAACAAATAGACTGAAGCATTGAGATTTCTTTTCAGGTTAAAAATTAATAATTTTCTGACTAAAACAAGAACATTTGTCTGGCTATGTTTAGCAAAAAAATCTTCCCGATTCCACATTTTTCTACACCAACTGAAAATTCTGAACAAATAGCAAACTCGAGGAACACTTCTTGTAATGTCATCTCATTGTAGAATCCTGCCAGATATAATTCCTCACTTTTAAATTTGTACGGAATGGCATACTGTAGATTTGATGATGTGTGTGCCAAACTATTTCAGGAAAAGTTGCAGGCTGTTAATTTTGCATAGTAAAAAATGGTCGTTAATTTATGTGATAAGTGCAACAATTCAAGAAAAAACACAACCCAAGGGTCCTTAGGAAAACTGCAACAACCAGTATAGGTCCATTACAACTAAAGTACAAAAAACACAAATCACATAAATGAAAAGTAACAACATATACTATACATACTAAAGAAAGTAAAAATATATACCATGATCTGTTTTGTCTAATAGTCCTAAGCTACTTTCTAGATCTGTTCTGTTGAGGGCGTGTTATACTGCTGCTCAGCCTGGGTGTCTGTGTGAGAGAATGTTGGTGAATGGAATGTTCATGTGTGTTTGAGTCAGTTGGTGATGGGCTGAGCAGCAGTGAGACTGCTCCTGGTGGGGCTCTCATCTTGTAACATCTTACCTGAATAAAGATACCTGAAGATACTACATGGACCAGTTTACTTTTTATTACAACAGGGCGATACTCCTATTAAGCAATAGCCTGGGACTTTAGAAGTTCCCGACAAATACTTTCATATAGCTGAATGAAGGTACTGTGATTTCTGTGATTATGTTTAAAAGCATCTCCTTGATGTAGCTCATCCTCTACCTGGATGCTCTGGCCTATCAGATGAGTGACAGACCATCAGACAGCCCCTGTCTCTGGAGGGATGTCACAGGCAGTGTTGTTGCCCACATTGAGGGCACACATGTATCCATGTATGGGTGTCACCGAGCACCCACCAGGTCTCTCAATGTTTTTATTCCATGAATGTCTTTTTCACCTTGGGCACCCCTTTTTTTTCAAATTATATGTTATTAATCTCAAAGAAAACATAACCTGCTGGTTTTTGCAATCTGTGCAAATGACTTTGCAACTTTGCAAAGCTGCAATTTATGTTGTGCATATTCTTATGTAACACTAGTCAAATGGGTCTGTGTGAGATACATTTCATAGAAAACAGTTTGAGCACTCTTCCTGGGCAATGCCATTGCAAAAAGCAAACTTGAAGAGACCAGTTCTGTCTATCTGCTACACACTTGCTAGCTAGCTCCATCCATCCATTGTTTTGATTGTCAGTTAAGAGGCCCGCCCCCCTGCAAACTATGTATATGAATGCAAGGCTCCGATTTTACTTTGCAGATCTGTGTAGTCACTAAGGGGCCCCTCTCTTGCTCTCACTGTGTCTTTGAGCAGTGAGGTGCCTCTTACTGCCACTGTGTGTATATTTATATATAACGAGAGGCACTTAACTTTCTGTCAGTGCATATGTCCGTAGGATCCTCCTTTGCTTTCATGGTACAGGCTTCGACGGTCAGGACGAGGCCCTTCCACGACCATGGATGTGCATGTTTCTGTGGTCACTGAGAGGCACCTTTTTGCTGTCAGTGTATATGCTTCTGTGGTCAGTGAGAGGCCTGCCTATTGTATGGCCGGTAAAAGCACTCTTTTCTCTGCCAGTGGACTTTACTCGTTCCACCACCATGAAAAGGCTGGCGGAGCGGAAACAAAGGTGGGGGGGGGGGCACAGGGCCCCCTGTGCTTCATGCATATGTGGATGCACACAGGGGGGCACAACATGTGCCCCTCTGTGTGCATGCGCATAGGTTCCTGCACGGCATGGACTTATGAGTCCATGCCGTGCAGGAACCTTGTAGTGCGGTCCCATTGCAGTGCCTCTTTTATTGGCGGCGCCACCTTTAACAGAGGCACCGCCAAGGAACTGCCACGCCGCCCACCTGGATGACTACTGTGCAGTCGTAATAGCGCAAGTTTCATCAGAGCGGTGGCATGGCAGTTTGCACCGCTGTGTCACCACTTCGACGAAAACTCGTAAATGGGGCCTTGGTGTACATCTCAGCACCAGGCACTTCTTACAGTGTTCAGCTCAGCACCAGGCACTTCTTACAGTGTTCAGCTCAGCACCAGGCACTTCTTACAGTGTTCAGCTCAGCACCAGGCACCTCTTACAGTGTTCAGCTCAGCACCAGGCACTTCTTTCAGTGTTCAGCTCAGCGCCAGGCACCTCTTAGTGTACAGCTCAGCACCAGGCACCTCTTTCAGTGTTTGGCTCAGCACCAGGCTCCTCTTAGTGTACAGCTCAGCACCAGGCACCTCTTACAGTGTTCAGCTCAGCACCAGGCACCTCTTACAGTGTTTGGCTCCGCACCAGGCTCCTCTTAGTGTACAGCTCAGCACCAGGCACCTCTTACAGTGTTCAGCTCAGCACCAGGCACCTCTTACTGTGTTCAGCTCAGCACCAGGCACCTCTTACAGTGTTTGGCTCGGAACCAGGCTCCTCTTAGTGTACAGCTCAGCACCAGGCACCTCTTACAGTGTTTGGCTCAGCACCAGGCACCTCTTAGTGTACAGCTCAGCACCAGGCACCTCTTACAGTGCACAGCTCAGCACCAGGCTCCTCTTAGTGTACAGCTCGGCACCAGGCACCTCTTACAGTGTACAGCTCAGCACCAGGCACCTCTTACAGTGTACAGATTAGCACAAAGCACTTCTTACAGTGCACAGCTTAGCGCCAGGCATCTCTTACAGTGCACACCTCTGCACCAGACACTTCTTACAGCGCACAGCTCAGCATAAGGCTCCTCTTAGTGTACAGCTCAGCACCAGGCACCTCTTACAGTGTTCAGACCAGCACCAGGCTCCTTTTAGTGTACAGCTCAGCACCAGGCACCTCTTACAGTGTTTGGCTCAGCACCAGGCTCCTCTTAGTGTACAGCTCAGCACCAGGCACCTCTTACAGTGTTCAGCTCAGCACCAGGCACCTCTTACTGTGTTCAGCTCAGCACCAGGCACCTCTTACAGTGTTTGGCTCGGAACCAGGCTCCTCTTAGTGTACAGCTCAGCACCAGGCACCTCTTACAGTGTTTGGCTCAGCACCAGGCACCTCTTAGTGTACAGCTCAGCACCAGGCACCTCTTACAGTGCACAGCTCAGCACCAGGATCCTCTTAGTGTACAGCTCGGCACCAGGCACCTCTTACAGTGTACAGCTCAGCACCAGGCACCTCTTACAGTGTACAGATTAGCACAAAGCACTTCTTACAGTGCACAGCTTAGCGCCAGGCATCTCTTACAGTGCACACCTCTGCACCAGACACTTCTTACAGCGCACAGCTCAGCATAAGGCTCCTCTTAGTGTACAGCTCAGCACCAGGCACCTCTTACAGTGTTCAGACCAGCACCAGGCTCCTTTTAGTGTACAGCTCAGAACCAAGGACCGCTTACAGTGTTCAGCTCAGCACTAGGCACCTCTTATAGTGTACAGCTCAGCACCAGTTACCTCTTATAGTGTACAGCTCAGCACAAAGCACTTCTTACAGTGCACAGCTTAGCGCCAGGTACCTCTTACAGTGCACACCTCTGCACCAGACACTTCTTACAGCGCACAGCTCAGCATCAGGCTCCTCTTAGTGTACAGCTCAGCGCCAGACACCTCTTACAGTGTTCAGACCAGCACCAGGCTCCTTTTAGTGTACAGCTCAGCACCAGGCACCTCTTACAGTGTTCAGATCAGCGCCAGGCTCCTTTTAGTATACAGCTAAGTACCAGGGACCGCTTACAGTGTTCAGCTCAGCACCAGGCACCTCTTACAGTGTACAGCTCAGCACCACACACCTCTTACCGTGTACAGCTCAGCACCAGGCACCTCTTACAGTGCATAGCTCAGCACCAGGCACGTCTTACAGTGTACAGCTCGGCACCAGGCACTTCTTACAGTGAACAGCTCCGCACCAGGCTCCTCTTACAGAGTACAGCTCAGCACCAGGCACCTCTTACTTCACCCTGAGGTCTCTGGTTGTGGCATCTGGGGGTACCTTTCCGGAATCATGTCCGACTGAATCGGGTTCTGCGAGTCCGAACGACCGATTTCGATGCTTCGCAACATCGCTGGGTCGGACTCGCATTGACTTCAATGGGAGCCTGTGTACTGAACTAGAACACAGGCTCCCATTGTAAAAAGGGATGGTTGGGGAAAACCTTGCACCCTGTGGCGGGCACCCTATGGTGCCTGCCACACTGTGCATGGTTTAACAGGGGGTCCCTTGGGTACCCCCAGATGCCACAACCAGAGACCTCAGGGTGAAGTGGGGCCTGCTACAGGCCCCCAAAGTCAGATACCGACAGCCGTCTGTCCGAATCGGTCATTGTAATCACTCGCTCGGAAACCATGTCCATAGAGCTGTACGATTCGGCTCCGAAAGACTCAGGCTGTCCAAATTCTTTTCGGAACCGATTCGGACAGCCTGAACGGTTTCCGTGCATTGTAATCAGTTGGTTGGAAATGTGTACGATTCGGTCGGAAACATAGGCTCTGAATCGGATTCTGAGATTCCCAATCCCATTTGGAGCCTTTCCGAACGACATCGTAATCGTCCCTAAGACTAAATCAAACATGGAAGATTTAGTCCCAATCATGTCCTCACATAAATTTATCACATATTCTGTCAACCATTCTTGCCTTCGCGGTATTTCAAACATGGGTACACATTAGAAAAGGGGGGTCAGTATGGTGCTAGCTCCCACAAACAACATTGGTTGTTACTCCAACCTGGTGGCCCAGCCATACTGGCCATTTGCTGTCCTCTACCTGAAATCCAATGTGCTGTAGTTGGAGTGTAGGGCTCTCAAAACAGATGAGTAAAGAACCACATAGGACAGAGGTAAGTTATTTATAAATTATTAGGCCCTAGTGATAGTCAGAGCATCAGTATCACCTGCTGGGGCTCCATCCTCCCTCCAGCTGTACTTTGGAGCAAGGCTAGCTCCATCAAAAATCCTCAGCATCCATGCATCATCACATTCTCACAGTATCAAAACAGCAGGCCCAGTCAGCCAAGGCATACACAAACAAGTCAAGACTCTAAATCATCCCCTTTCTCTGTACACAGGGCAACCCGGCCATGCTACAAAACACTACACTGTCCAGAACACATCCGTACTAATGTGGTATGACAGGTGCATCCCTGTAGACTGACCTCCATCTGCTCAGGGAAGGAGGCCATTCACTTTTTTATATCCTGTAAGCACCCGGAGCCTGTCTTAGCCCTTGAAGAATGAGGAATGGAGGCGCCGACAAGGACCTCTAAGAGAACACTCCCACGAGTGTGCTGCAGCTGCAAGCTGTTTCTGCAGACTTGCTCAAAACTGACTGCTTCAGACAAGGAAATCAGACGCCATCGTCCACCTTCCCACTCACAATCACACATCATACATAATGTCGCCCAGTTCAAACAGGATAGTGCACAGCTTACCTGTGTGCTGTGTTAAGCAACGCTGGCACCTACAGGACTAGCTGAAGACATTCTGCCTCATAGAGCAGACATGTCGCTAAAAAACACAGCAACTAAGTAACACTCATAATCAATCCTTAGACAACCATGTGGTTTAATAAAAAAAAGAAACAGGGTAAATATCTACAAAGTTTATGGGAAGTGGTGTGCAGGTCCCTTAGGCAAGGCCAAGAGGACAACAGTGGGCCTAAGGAGGTTAGGGATGCATTTCAAGCCTTACTCAGAGGTGGTGCTCTGGGCTAGTCCCCCATCTCACTCATATGCAGCAACAAAACTCTACAGATCATTGTCCAGTCAATACTTGACTGGACAATAAAAGGAAAAGTTCTTTATTACAAACACAAATAAATACTACGCATATATTACAAATTTATACAATCAGTCACATGGTGTTAGACCTGTCAGCCTTAGGGTGGTCTTCCCCCAAACCTTTTGCCTACTTGTCTCCAATTTTGCTGATCTCGTTTTTGTTTTCTTCTTACTCTGTGCACTTTACCACTGCTAACCAGTGCTAAAGTGCTTGTGCTCACTCCCATAAACATGGCTTGATTTACTTATCCACAATTGGCATATTTAATTTGTACTACATATGGCCAGGGAGTGTAAATTAAATGCTACTAGTGGGCCTGCAGCACCGATTGTACCATCCAATTTAGTAGCCATTTAAACATGTCTCAGGCCTGCCACTGCAGAGCCTGTGTACAGTTTACACTGTTGTGTCGACCTGGCATTAAACCCCCTTGCCAAGCCTTAAACTCCCCTTTTATTACATATAAGTCACCCCTAAGGTAGGCCCTAGATAGCCCATAGTGCAGGGTGCTGTGTAATTAAAAGATAGGAAATGAACCTTTAAGTTTTAATGTCCTGGTAGTGAAAAACTCCCAAATTCATTTTTCACTACTGTGAGACCTACCCCTCCCAAAGGTTAACATTGGGGATTTCTTATTACATCTAATAAGCAGGATTTCCCAATTGGAAGGAGATAGATCTGTAGTGTTTAATACCTATGGAATTGAAATGATAAACCCTCTTTAATGGTAAAGTTGAATTTATCATTACAATTTTGAAAATGACACTTTTAGAAAGTTCCGTAACCACACTAGGGTAACCCAATATTCCCCCAAGGAACTGGGTAATCAATCTACAAAAACAATGTTCCCGGAGGAATCATTTCAAAGATGCTTATTAATTCATTCGTCAATTAATCCAACACCATAATTAATCAAAATTATAAATTTTCAACATATAATCAAACACAAATATTAATAGTTATTCAAA
The DNA here is from genome assembly GCA_963921515.1 of Calotriton arnoldi. Lineage (NCBI taxonomy): Eukaryota > Metazoa > Chordata > Amphibia > Caudata > Salamandridae > Calotriton > Calotriton arnoldi. Next base: position 117,550 of record CAWUFW010016727.1, read on the forward strand.
CAGTAGGCGTACTGATACCACAAATCATATATATTTTTAATATTACAAATGGTTGTACAAAACACCTGGCAAACAACACATTTTGAACATATCAATGTAGAACTGTCACATCCCATATTATCTGGTAACTTTATATAATAATTCTCCAAAGATCATATGAGAGTGAGGTACCCTCCTAACTATATATGTTCCTGAATGCAAAGTCCAGTGAATTATTATTTCATATTTCCAATTCACAGAAAGGACTAATGGGTGTATCATCCCTTCAAATAAAGCTACAGAGGCTAGATCAGTGATGTTTTGGTCTCTTATGGCCAGCTGGACCCCAAGACCATCATCAGGACAGAGTATTCAAAAGCCCAATAACAGGACACATCGCTGACAATCCTTCAAATGGACAATCACTTACAAATCCACTGTTAATCTAAACAATAACCAACCGATAAATCAAGCAGTATCAGTTAATTGAACTTGCTGAAAATGGTGTTTAGAGAAAATTCAAATTACAGCATATAATCGGAGTCTATTTTATTGGTTGGTTATTGTTTAGACTGTGTCCTGATAATGGAACTTTTAGAAAGTTGGCATTTTTCTGCACATAGCCCTGTGTGCCTGCAGCCTGTCTCTGATACACGTCTGAGGAGGGTGACAGCTGGCCTTTGTGTATTCCCTCTAGAAAGTAACACACAATGGGAGCTTAGGTGTTCCATCCTGAGAGGAAGGGGAGGGAGGAGCTGGGCACTGCCTCACACTTACACCTGAATAGGCTGTGTCTGGTCCAAACACAAAGGACTGCTTAATCCCCTGTAGTGAGTCTGGAGCCAGGGCAAGAAGGGAGGACCTCTGTGCACTTCAAAGCCCTTCTTTGAAGTCTCCACCATTTCCACCATTTCAAAGGCACCAGTGGGTATAAGAACTGGACTTCTGACCCTACCACGTCAGTACACTTCTTGACCTGTGACGACTGTGCCAGGAAGAAAGACTGCTGTGCTACTGAAGGACAGCCCCTCTGCTGGAATGCTGCTTTGGAAGAACTGCTTTCTTGCTGTGTGGACCTGCTGCCTGCTTCTCTTCTGGCCTGACTGAGAAGGACCTTCAGCACTAGAACACAGAGTGAGTCCAAGGATTTACTGGCTTGCCTCCTGTTTGACGTTTCAGGGATATAACAGACTTTCAACTCACCTGTTGCAGCACCTTGATTCTGCCATCTGTGATTCTGCCCTGCCAGGTAGTGCCAACCCAGTCCTGGACCCTTGGACGTGGGCTTGAAGTACTGCTCCAGCAGAATCCACGCATTGCTGTCAACGCAGAGCTCAGAACCGGCGCATCTCCACCACTGCGGACGCATTGTTGCCGTTTCGAGGATCGACTCCAACGCATCTCCAACTGTGTGGTGCATCAACTCCATTCTCGGCACATCATTGCTGTTGTGCAGCTTGGAAATTATGCGTCACCTTTCTTTGTGGACCGTCAACGACGCATTGCCTTACCTGAACCCCACATCTTGTCCTCGATGACGACGCAACCAAGGAACTTTGCAGTGGGCCAAGCCTGGTCCCTGTATCCGACCCATGCTCCATCGCGGTCGGCCTGAACTTTTGACTTTGTCCCGGTCCAGCAAGACCAGATATCCCAAAAAGGCACGTATTGCTTCTAAGTGCTATTTTACAGTTTATTCTTTAAACATTCATATTTCAAGATCTACTTCTTGGACTTTTGTCATTTTGGTCTTGTTTTGTTCATTAAATTAGGATCTATTTTTCTAACAAGGTGTGGCATCTTTTTGTGTGGTGTTTTCAGTGGTTTCCTGTGTGAAGTATTGCACACATACTTTACACATTGCCTCTTAAGTTAAGCCTGACTGGTCTTTGCCAAGCTGCCAGAGGCTGAGCACAGGTGTGTATTTGTGAGTTACCCTGACTAGCATTTTGGTTCCTGCTTGGACGGGGTTCATACCTCTGCCAACCAGAAACCCAATGGCGATACCATTAGTGACCCCCTCAAAGCAGTTCATACCACCTGAAAGTCCTAAACCCATAATCACGACCCCCACCACCTACAATAGATAAAGTCACAATACAAGGGGATGTCATTAACAGGAAGGCAGGTATACTGGCTTTGTCATGGTGTCACCCCCTTAGTAAAAGCAATAAAAGGTCCCCACATTCCAAAGCACATGTGCAAAACCACGAGCTCCAGGAGTGTTTAAAGACCAAGCATTCTTCTCCCGGGGGAATCAATATAACCTCTTGGGAGACTTAAGAGGGCAAATGCTGACAAATTCTGTCGGGATTTGATGGAGCAGCAGCACTTTTGGCAGCCCCCAGAACACTGTGCAACCTGTTAGTGGTACCCCTGTCCTTTCTGGGGCAGCACAGGAGACAGTATGCAAATTTTTTTGCCCCTCACAGGGGCTTATGGGGTGCTCCTTTGGCCCCAAGCATGAATATGTAATGAGCCGTGTGATGCCTTCTCAAACACAGGGTTTTTAATGAATAGCTGTCTTGTGCAGCAGTCACTTTTTCATATCGAGTGCTCCTGCCTCTTTTATGAGGCACCCAGCATGTGCCTGCATTGGTGGCATTGCAGAGAGCCAACTACCGCTCTGCCCTACCAATTCCCCACCCAGCTGACACTACTCCTTGCCAGCACAGGAGCCAGCATGTTTCCTTTTTAGGTCGAGCCTCGAGTAGCGCGCAAGCGCTGCTTAGAGGCGAAGACTTATTGTAAGCGAGTTTGAAAAGCAGTCCCAAAAACGCTCGTGCGTCGTGGCTGGCCTTTTTGGGATGGGTACGCGCGGCAAACATGTGTTTCCAATTATCGTGCCCAGACGCGTGCGCGATAATTGGAAACATATGCCGGCCGTGCGGGGAAAAGGCCATGACGCACGAGCGTCTGGTCAGCTGAGCGTCTCGTCAGCTGAGCAGGCTGCCGCGCTCGCTCGCCCCCGCTCCTCCATTGTTGTCCTTGTTTTTTAAACCATCGCATGCGTTTCCGTGTGGAATGGCATTGTATGCTTGTACGCTACTTTGTTTTTTATTGTTACGCTACTTTGTTGCTACCCCACCTCCTCCCTCCAGCCGTCGCCGGCCGTCTCCATTTACACGTCGAGAACGGCTGACCCGTCCTACTCGACCGACAGTTCGGCGACCGGCACTCCGACCACAGAGGAAAACACCAGCGAGTCCGGCTCCCTCTTCCTTCCCGACTATCTCTTTCTCTCGAACTGTGAGGCTCCCCTCCCATGTCCCAAACAGCATCAAGCAGCAATCGCGCCAGTGGCTTTTTTATTTATTTATTTTTTCAGTACGTGTTGTTAAGTGGTGCATGCTCGCATTCCTAGACTCCTGCTGCCTGCTTCGCTGTAAGTGCTGACCTTTTCCGATGCGTGCAGCAATAGCATTTCTCCTAAAATATCCAGTGCGTCTGCTAACACGTTTAGACTGTTGCAGTGCCTGCAAGGAATTTCAGCCCTCTGCAACACTGTGGCTCCCCTCCCATGTCCCAAACAGCATCAAGCAGCAATCGCTCCGGTGGCTTTTTTATTTATTTATTTTTTCAGTATGTGTTGTTAAGTAGTGCATGCTTGCATTCCTAGACTCCCGCTGCCTGCTTCGCTGTAAGTGCTGGCGTTTTCCGATGCGTTCAGCAATAGCATTTCTCCTAAAATATCCAGTGCGTCTGCTAACACGTTTAGACTGTTGCAGTGCCTGCAAGGATTTTCAGCCCTCTGCAACACCGTGGCTCCCCTCCCATATCCCAAACAGCATCAAGCAGCAATCGCGCCAGTGGCTTTTTTATTTATTTATTTAGTAGAGCGCCGTAATGCCTTTCTGCACAGAACACCCCTCCCACCTCCCAAACATCAACCAGAGCGATGCCGTGGCTGGTTTCACTTTCTTTGTGGTCTATTTCCAAGCTGCTTCCTCCCCCTCCCAATCAGTCATTGGGCTCCATCAGAGCAGCGGAGCCAGGGGGATGGAGAAGGTGAGTTATACTGCCGCCTTAGAGCACGGGACACTGGTCTTTGCCTGCTCCTCACAGCTGACCCGGCTGAGGGCTTTACAGTCTAGTACCCTCCTCCCAGCTGCCCTCTGATTGCCCACTGGAACTCGCGATTGGCGTAGTTGTTGACACCGTGTTGTTACTGGTGCCGCTGTGCAGGTTCACATAGGAAGCGGCTGGGGCCCAGGAGCAGCAGCAGGCAACAGAGTAACACGGGCTCGTCTGACCCTCGCACACCCCGCAGAGCAGCACTGGAGCCACATTGAGTTATGCAGGGAGAGGACCTCCCTCTCTGCACTCATACAACCCTGATTTTTTAGATTGCATCTCTCTGACTTTTTTCAGGTGAACCAGCAGCACGGGTTAAAAGCATTCCATTTCACTTTCCAAGGGGATGCACTCTTCGCAACTCAGCGCTTTTGGAGCAGCCCCCAATTATTGTTCTTGGAGGCGCGCTCACCGTGAACCAGCGCTGTGCTGAAGATAAAATGCCGCCCCTCGCTGTGCTTTTGAGCCACGCTGCAGGTACAGAGTTCATTGGGGGCGAAAAGGCTTATGGTGACTAGTGGGCTGAGGATCTGCTTTCGAACCCCTCCCCCTTAGAAAGTGTTGGGTACTCTTCGCAACTCAGCGCTTTTGGAGCAGCCCCCAATTATTGTTTTTTGAGGCGCTCATTAAGTTAAAGCCATTTGCTTTGCTATACAATACCATTAGCAAAGCAAATGGCTTTAACTTAATCAAAGGCGAGGCCTATTGCATTTTCAATGCTTGTGTTTTGAGCTCGAAGGCGCTGTTCCCAGTGCTGTGATTCAGTCCTAGGCATAGGCCATGAAAAGCCAATTTTTCAGCTACAGCAATTATCGCATGGAAAGCCACCACACAGAGAGTTAAGTTTCTTACTGTGGCGCGACCCGTGATAAGTAGTATTTTCTGAATCGACTTTCATATTAAAAAGTATAACATTACTAATTTAATCATTGGTTCTGTTGTGTTTTTGGAATGGTCGGAATACATTTAGAGGCGTGCGAAATTTCTGCAATTTGCTCTTGTGTAATTACGTAAAAATTTGGGAAAATTACGTAAAACTGTGAGATGAAAATCCAGCATTAAGGCCTATATTTTAGCACAAAATGTGTCCTTGTTTTGATTTTGGATGCAAGGATGAATTTCGTTCTAAAAATACAGTGCCAAAAACACAAATCCAGCGCACAGCTGCTCTCGTTCGCGTTGTTTCTGCAGTCCCATAATTATGTGACAAGGCCAGTGGCGGCTCGTCCGCTAAGGCGGAGGAGCGTCGCCCCACTGCTCGTTGAGCAGTGCAAAAGAAAAAGAAAATGATAATAACAACAAGTTATTATCATTTTATTTTTTTTGGAACTCCGACTCCAGCCAGGTCGGGTGGGGCGGGGCTGGGCTCCCCCACATCAGAGGGAGCAGGAGTGGTTTACACCCCCTCCCTAAGTGAGCATGCCAGCTTGGTCGGCCCTCTGGGGCCATCCAAACAGTCATGTGCACTTGGCATGTTCTCCACTGGGCTGTGTTGCACAAGCCAATAGGTCTCGCCTTTGGGACCTTATAAGTGTTTAGCCATGCAACAGTTGATGTTGTTGCACCAAGGATATTGTGCTGCATAACTAAATACTTATAAGGTCCCAAAAGCGAGACCTATTGGCTATGCCAATGCTTGTTCTGGTAAGGAATGGATGTTGTATGTGCCCACCTTTGTTGTGGGTCCCAAGGAGATGGGGTTCCCTGGGACAATCCTTGATGCTTCAGGCCCCAGAAGTCAGAGCCACGGGGGCTGAAAATGGATCTGGGGAGGAGGCCCTTCGCACACACCCTCCCAAATAAATTAAATAATAGAAGCAGTACCGACGCCTGGGACCTGACCCCCCACACCCCCCTGAGCGTTTTTCAATTTTGAGGCAGAGATTTATGCGCTTGGTTTCCTGCCCGGGCCCACCAGGGGACCAAGATTCAGCTGTTGGTTTCTCCTGCCCAGTAGAGTAGATTCACATTATTTGTGTCTTGTTTTGCTCCTGGTTCCATCTCCAGCCCCAGGAGCATTTTTTAGGCTTCCTGGCTTCTAAAGGTTATGTGTTGTTGAGGCGCTTGATTTTGCTGCTCCCATGCAGACCTGTCTTCAGCCTGGGCTCCTGATGCATGCAGAACACCCTCCCAGTACACAGGTTTCACAGCCTCCTGGCTACTTGCAGGGCACCTGTGTGCGAGCAGAGTCAAAGGGAAATCCACAGAAGTACCAGGGGAACTTTCCAGGGCCCCTCACCAGGTCCATTCCCCTTACTGCTCCTCAGGAGGTATAAAGGGAGCAAGGGCCTATGGCCCTAGAGAGACCCGTCTTAGTTCTGGGTGCCAGATGAACTTTCAGAGTCTCAAAGTCCATCCTTGCAGAGGTTCAGGGGCCTTCTCCCGTCCAGCTGGGCATTATTCCAGTATCGTATCTCCAGGTCCAGTGTCTTCTCAAGTGTCTCTGCCTTGTGCAGGGGTTTTTAAGTGGGGTGGAAAGTTCTGTATGGTTATCACTTTTTCCCAATCTGATGGTGCCACATCATTACTCCACCCCTGCCCAAACTCTCCAGCACAGCACTCTGGGACATTTAAAGATGACGACTTTTAGTGGTCTATGAAAAGAGCTTCCCTGGGAGCCACAGCCCCTCCCACAACTGACACAGCTGCCTGGCCTTGTCCCACCAAAACTTCAAAGGGGCGCCCCTCCTGTGTTTGACTCCAGAGGTCTAGCCTTCCTCCTTTATTTCCTGGGTTTGCCCAGGCCAAGTGCATTGTGAAGAGTTAACTATCACTTTTAGAATTTCTCCTCACCCCTTCCTTTCCCATGAACTGGGCCAAACACTGCAAATGGCTCTATATGTATGGGTAGGCCCTTGATCCTCCTGTTGGCTAGCAGAGCAATTGACTTTGCCCAGTAAGGGGGTGGGGGGTCAAAGACCTTGAATCTGATTATGGCTGAGCCAGGGACTCTCAAAGTGACATCATGAGTACAGGTATCACAAAGTGACAGGAGATCTGCACTTGGTGTATGTTTGCCATCAAAATTGATACCTGACCAGTATCTGTAGACCAAACTATGGTGAAGCTGTGCAGTGGTGCAGATGTCACCCATAAGGTATAATGCAGTGAGCACACAGCCTTTCAAGAAAGCACTGCAAATATACACTATGAATGCGCACTCAAATTAGAAGGCCTAGACTAAGTCAGCACCAATCTCTAAAGGGTCCATTCTGTGACAGGCTGCCTGTGTGCAAATAGATGGCTGAGCTAGATGATAGTCTCATATGCTCAGCTCTCACATGTGTACACACAAGTGTGCTCACATGTTCACGTTTATCCATCTTACAGCCTCTTACCCTAAATGTGCAGCAGGGCCTTATGTTAAAAGGCGGACACTTACTGTTAAGATTCTCAGTCCATTTCCACAGAATTTACCAAGAGTGAGACCAAGGTGGTGAAACTCACTCACAGCAAAAGTCCAAAACCGGGTAGTCAGAAAGCAAATAATTCAGGGACATTAAATGGGTAGAACCCATTTCCTACAGCAAATTCCCGCTGGAAAGGGGCAAGCCAGAAAACTGCTGTCATCTTGTCCTAGCCTTGCAGCTTCCCATACATTGTGCTCATGTAGTTTTCGTAAACAGCAACAGAGACAATGGAGGAAAGCCAGAGATGGAGCCACCAACAGGAGAAAAGAAAAGAGAGTAAGAGGGAGTTAGGAAGTGTGACAAAAGAGTGTAAAGAAGACAAAAAAAACCAGGCCGATGGTGAGAGCAAAAAGGAAAGAGCTAGAGAAAGGCAGTAGAGAATGAGAGAAACATTAAGAGGGCAACACTAGGTGGAAAATAGAATTGTGTTTATTAAAGGAGGGACGGAGAAAGAGGGACAACTAGTGAGCGAGGGATGAAGAGAAAGGCGGGCCTGTTAAACTTATGATGGATGAGTGGAGATTTTTTTGAAACAGTTGTGAGAGTGAAAGAATAAGAACGATAGTCAAGAGAAAGAGCAAGAGGAAGGCTCATGACAGAGACAGCTGGTTGAATGAGTAAGAGGGACAGGAGCTGAGAATTAAGGTAGAGATGGAGAAAAAAGAGAAGAATAAGAGAGTATGGGTAGACAGGGCTTGTGAAAGAATGAAAAGGGGAGAAAGAAAGGTAAAGATAAAAGGAAGGAGAAAGAGAAAGCAGGGAGGGAAAAGTGTGACGAAAGGAACTAGGCAGAATGCAGTGGGACAAAGTTGGGATGGGGTAACAAGTGGTGGCTGCGGGAGTTGGGGGGCAAAAAGAAACAGAGTAGGCGAGTGGAAAAAAAGAAAGACAGAAAGGAAACAACAATGATCAATGTTGAAACGATCAGTGGCTAAAATGATTGACAATGATTGACGTCCCCAACCGCCAGCTCCGCTCCGCCGACCTCTCCCTCGCCACCGTCCCTCGCATTCGAAGAACAACCACCGGCGGCAGATCCTTCTCACACCTCGCCGCCAAGACCTGGAACACCCTTCCACTAAGCCTACGACAGACCCAAGACCTGCTGACCTTCAGGAGGCTACTCAAGACCTGGCTGTTCGACCAGTAGCAGCACCCCCCCCTTCCCTCTCCCCAGCGCCTTGAGACCCTCGCGGGTAAGTAGTGCGCTCTACAAATTCTGTGATTGATTGATTGATTGATTGACTACAGGGGGAGAGAAAATATACAGATGAAGAGGGGAGAAGGAAAAGGAGAAAGGGGGAAGATGGAAACAGAATGAAGAATGTAGGGATGAACGAAGGAAGCTGTGGTGTGCGACAGATGGCACAGTTTATGCTTCAGCCTGCGGAAGCTCAATAGTATGCCTGTAGGAGCTCAGTAGAACATGTGAAGGAGCTCCGTAGGGTGCCTGCAGGAGGTCTGTAGGGTGCAGTGGAACTGGAACAATTTATCAAGTGGGTATGCAGCTATAGACATCCCCTGACTTTGGTGACTTGACTGTACTGTCCTTGCTGCCGAGAGAGAGAGAGAGAGAGAGAGATTTGTACTTTACTTTGACAAATAAACACGTCTCTAATTAAGTGTGACCAATATCTGAGAAAATCTCTGGCATTCTGTGGTCTCCTTTTACCTGAGCCCCACCAAGAGTGTCTTTAGTTAAAATTACAAAATACCCTAAACATGCGGTAAAAGAACGAGATAGTAAACACAGTTCAACGTTTTAAACAACGGGTGACATCTACGTACGTGGGGGTCAGTCGCACGCGCTTTAAAAAGAAAGAAACAGTAGACAAAGCTACAGAACAAACAGATATACCGAAATCCCACCTTTACCCCCTAACTGTCCCCCTACACTTACCCCCCGGAAGCCTTTGTCGCCCATCAAACATTGCTAACTATCCCCCAAATAACTCTACAATGAAACAATCAAATGTGGGGTGCGCCTTGGGTGTCAATCACTGTGCCCCCTATCCAACGTCTGGTAAAAGTGTTCTGGCCCATCATGGTCCAGCCTGGTCTGCGAGGATCCTCTGCTGATGACCGAGTCTGGTGTGCGCTGTGTTCTTTGGGCCCCCTGGGATGCCAAGACCGTGCGGGAACCTTCGCCTCTAGTCCCGCCTCTACTGTTCCTGTGCTTGTGAGAGCCCCAGCCCATCATGCACCAAGCATGGCAGTGTCCGGGGCGTCATCTCTGCTCGGACCGTGTCATGGTTGGGTCTGAACGTAGAGGCCGCTATTCAACCCACTCCCATGCTCTGTCCAGGTGATCGAAGAAAAGTATCTTCCCTTGCAAGAGCACCTTCAGTTTGGCCAGAAAGAGAAGCATGTAGCATAGGCCCATGTTGCGGAGCTTTTTCTTAACTGGTTCAAAGGATTTCCTCTGGGATTTGACCGATTTGGTGCAGTTCAGGAAAATGAGGATTTTCGAAGAGTCAAAGAGGATGTGCCATGTGTAGTACCAGGATACAGTCCCGGTAATTTAGAAACCTGGCAATGTCAGCCCTCGGAGGGGACCCAGGCTGTGGGGGTCGTGATAGTGCTCTATGGGCACATTCCACAAGGAAACAAGATGATATTTGGTTGGCAGGCATGAAGCCCCGTAGCCAACCTTCAAGGAATGTCTCTGGGTTAGGCCCCTAAATTCCCTCTGGGAAGCCCAGAAATTGGAGATTAGTGTGACGGGCGCATCCCCCTGCCTCATCAATTTAGCAACTTGCAGAGTGTGGATCGTCCACTGCAGCACCTGCACCATGTCCTCCAGGACCGAAATACGCCCCTCAGCCTCCATGACTTGGCTTTTCGTTTTACACAAATCCTGATGGAGGAGCGAGACATCTGCTGTGACTTCTCCAATTTTAGTCTCTAGGGCTGACCTGGACTCCTGGATGGCAAGTAGTAAGGCTGCATTATCTACTGAATGCCCCCGCACCTAGGACTCCATTGCTGAAGGTTCCAACTCTTTAGAAGGTGCTAAGTCTGGATGTGGCAAGGATTTGGCATACTCAATGAGCTTGCTTAGCCTTGTGGCAGGTTTATCCTTGGCCATCTTGGGGTTGGTGAGGAAGTTGGGCCCGCCAGATCCCCCAACTGGGGCAGCACGAGCAGCATGGAACTCTACCCACCCCGCAGGGGTCTGCCCCAGGACCACTAACTCCATACTGGGCCCACCAGACCCTACCCCGGATGTGTCAGGGAACTCCCCGGTGACAGGGAGGGCAGCTGCAGCAGTCGACGACCAGACAGCCTGTTGCAGTGCTGGTCCAGGTATGCCGTCTGAGTGGGACCGGCGACGTCTGAGTAGCCGCCACAAGGGCCCCGAGAGACCAGGAAGCAAGGCGCACAGTGTCTGGGATCAGAAGGGTGCTCCAACTAAAGCGCCATGCGGGCCCAGATATTCCACCTCCGGTGGTATGATGCAGTCCGCAGCTGACTAGGCCTACCCAGAGAAGACTGTCGATTCACACTCCCCTGGGTGTACGCTCACCTCCATTTGGAGCTGTTGTCATCCTCCTCTCATGGGGCATGCCTCAACAGGAAGGCCGTGGTAGCTCTCCACGCGGCCTCCCTCGAGTGCGCCCATATTGGCCAGACAGCCGCACCCCTCCAGTCGGCCACAGCTATCAGCTCCATGGGGCAGATCAGGTAGGCAGCCGCCGCTGATGGCACACTTCCCCATTGACAGGGCCGTTCACTGGTGCTGTGGCCAAGAAAAATGCCAGAGCACTCTGACACCCGGCTTGGCTCGCACCACAGTGGCACAGAGCCTGCGCGGCATCTTCAGTTTTTGCCCCCAGGCTTCTCCCCCCAAGATAGAGAGACTCCCAGACGGGGGCCAGGATAGTGCAGGATATTAGGCTCTGGCTGGGAGCTCACTCAAAGTGTGCCTGCATCTTGCTGTTCCGGCCACGCCCATAAACATCTGTCATTCTTGTGACTGGGTCCTATGGAGGATGAAAGAATGAGCCAAGTAAAAGGCAGCAACATAAATAATAGGTATTTTTTTAAACTTTACAAATATTAATTAAAGTGAGTCTCGTTACTCGCCCCCTATCCAACTATCTTCATAAGAGCCCCTTGAAATATGGTCGAGCCCACCCTGACCTTTAGGAGTCAGGGTGAATCCGATGATGAAGCATGCCACTATTAGAGTGGTTGAGGGTTGTATAAAAAAGGGGGGGTTTCCCTTTCGCACTCCAGTAGGAGTGGTGCATAGGTGTGGCACATAACAGATTCTCCCCGCTTTTTCTTCAGTGTGGAGGCACTTCAACTCCAGAAGGGATACTCTTTGGTTAGTAATAATATTGCCCCTCCCTGACAGATGGTGGTCATTCTTAACAACATATTGTCTCTCCCTGGTTTGAAAGTAGATAATCTATCACATAGACCTTTTTTATGACAGTCTGACTATTCATAGAATAACAGTGGGCCATCCTTGACATACCGCTATTGCTTTTTTCTTGGCTTGCGTATACACATTGCAGTTGTATTGACAAATCTTTTCTTACATTATGCCTACTGCTGCCTGAGGCCCATCATGTAAGAGTGATGTAGCCTGTCTGCTTTCTGATCCTGAAAGGTGTCTGTAGGTTGAGCCAGAGCCCTGCTGTCTGAATGTGTAATAAGAGTGCAGCTCTGCTGTTTAGGACCAGGGTTTGTGGATTTTCTATATATTTTAAATGTTTTCACTCTGCCACTTCCAAATTAATTGTCAACAGTAAACATATGACAGAGAATCCACTAGGAAGGAATGAAGTGGAAAAAGAAGTGAAGTGGAGAGTAATGAAAATTGTTTAGCAGCATTTTTTAATTACCTGTAATACCTCTAGCCCTGCAGACAACGTGAAGGGAAAATTTGCTGAAAATGCACAGATCCGCTGCAGTTGTTTCAAATATTTCTTGTGAACCCGTAACATCCTGGAACATTTGATTAGTGGATCTTTTGCCTTTTTGTATTTTTAGAAACGATGTGTGGTAATTGTGCTGGAAAATGCAATTTATAGCTCTAGTTGTCAGAATGTTCTCATGAGGCGACCGCCACAAATTAAATCTCCTCTATGGATGAAGTACAAGGCCTCCATGTAGACTAGGCTAATTTTCAGGTTTTTTTTAAGGCTGTCATTGGGTTAATGCCTCGGATCTGAGTGCAGATTCGAGCACCAATGAGACAAATTATTTTTTTTTCATGCGGTTTTTCAGTTGTATGTTGTTTGTGCAATCAGGTTTGCTCTGCTTGATCTCAGGGTCGATTGGGTGTGTATTGTGATGTCAGTTTTGTGAAGTTGTTTTACTTTTTCTAAGCTTCCAATGTGTTTAAAATCGAGCTTCTGCTAATATAACTCTTTCTGTTTGAAATTACATTGCATTACACCAGGTGATCATTGTTGTTCTTGCCTTTGCTCTAACTGTGAGCTTTCCCAGTCTTTGGGATTAAGATGCACCTAACCAAGGACAACCTAGCTGTCCCGGAGCGCTCTGAATACAATGTTACAATTCATGTCACCTGTATCAACTCTGGGAACCTCTGAATCCAATGATAGAATTTTCAAATATATTCTGTAGTAAAATGTTTCTTGTTTCCTGGTCGGTGCACATCCTGAGAACTGTGCCTTCATGTAGTCATTTGTGAAATCCTTTGTCTAAAGTCTAGAAAAGGACCTGCATTTTCACTGTCAATGGAACCCCCATCCTCCCCCCCCCCCCCCGCTCTTAGAGGGCGAATTTATGATACATTTACTATTGAACTTTACAGAGTTCTTTGTAGTTATGCTCTGTATTCAGGCTGCTAACCGATTGATAATATTCCATGTAATTTGCCTAATAATTTTCTACATAAAGCTTTGAAACTTTGACTTGTGTCTGTCATTCTTATTGAGAATGTCACAGTCTTAGTTCATTAATGAGGCTTAAAAGAAATAGAGACGGGTCCAATCAGGACGCGCCAAAGTCCATGTAGGGACTACACCGCTCCCAGTCCGAGCCGTTGGCAAGCAAAGGGTAAGTCAAGGTGATACGGATTTGCACGCCGACAATTTCAGGAGGTAAATTGGATTAATGCACTTGTGTCATTAAAGTATTTTCTTATGATTTGTTACGTACATATATGTTTCATTTCAGTCATGTGATTAATCTATTTATTCTAGTTCTTGTAATTTCACATTCAATGTGTTATTTGAACTATATTAATAATATAATGTGATGGCAAAGATGTAATAAAGATATTGATGATGGTTGTTTTCTGGTGACTTAGAAAGTGCATTTTTGACAACTGTGGCTTCTTGAGGTCATGAAGGAGATGTTATTAAGGGTATTCTACTGATACCATTATTTGAGGCCCTAAACATTTTTGAGATGTTTCCTTTTGTCTTGAGTAGTTCATACATGATATGGAATTGTATTCCATGTCTGAATTCCCAGGCAGTAGAAAGATGGGCCTAGCAGAGCAGATTATCAGACTCCTGGGACCTTTACTGGAAGATCTCAATGGTCTTGTTGGGATATAATGTATGATTGGTGGTCAGGCATATAAAAAGGGGTAGGAAGCCTGATAAGTGTTGTGCAGTAATAAAATAAACACACTGAGCAATAGGAGGTTTATTGATACTAGAGGGCAGTAGAAAATGATGGTCCACCCAAGTGCTTAATTTGTAAAAAAATAAATGCCAGGGTGCTCGTCAGGAGGCCACTGCAGCTTGCACCACACATTACCCCTGTCATGCTGCCAATGATAGTAACAACACAACTACTAACCATCACTCGCCTACAAGTGTGACAGTTCAGACTATTTCAAGCCCCCAAAGCTATAAGAATGGATTGGTCGGCAGGTAATAATCATTAATTTAATATACATTAAAAATTACTAACTTTTGTTGTGGTCATCTCCAAATTAGCCAGACAGCGCCACCTTGTGGCAGACTGTCACAAGTGCCAGTGTTGACAATTCAGTGCCAAGCACCGGAAACCACCGGTTAAAATGAAGCACTGGTCCACTCGCTACAGACTAATCGGCAGGTGGGCCACAGCAATCTTTAATTTTTGCAGCTGTAGGGGAGATATTTTAACAAGTACAGGAATACCCTGTTATAATAACACAAGAGAGCGAAGATTACCACACTGCAATTGCAACACCATTAAGCACAGGGTTTAAATAATATCTTCAGCACTATTAGCTCTTGGGTAGAGCCCTAAAGAACAAAAGGTTTGGGCACAACAAGCACTGAATCTTGGGGAAAAACCTTAGTATCTACCAATTGAACCACAATAACTAAGGGGACAAATAGATAGAGAATCACCAAATGGTCTCTGTCAAAATCAACTAAAATGGTGTTGTGAAAATCACAAACATAAACAAGCACTGGCAAAGTCAAAAGGTCTAACCTACAATGTAAAGTGTCTCTTCGTAGATTGGTGAGTTTGTGTGTGTTATTGTGGATGAGCAAGTGGGTGAATGCAAGAATGAGTGAATGGGTGCATGAATGGATGCATAAGTATAATGATGAGTGACAGAATGTATGGGTGATGAGGAAGTGCTTGGAAAAATGGATGAATCAGTCTCCATTCATTCTCCCATTGACATCAAGTTAACTGCAACTGCTCTTTCAGCCCCTCTACCCTAGTCCAGAGCAAGCCATGGTAACCAGGAAACCCTGGCTCTAGAAAGCAAATCTCTCAGGTGCCTGAAAGCAATTAAGCAGTACAATCTGTGCTATACAAACTGACACACATAAACATAACCATATCAAATAATATTAACCTTCAGCTTGCAAACTGCCCTACCATGGCCCTTACATCCTTGCCCCTACTTTCAGCTGATATGCTTCGATCAGCAGACATGCAGGGCTCTGCCAATGCAATACCACCCTAACCCTTGCAGATAGCTTTGCCAATATGCTTCCCAACTGTTAAAAACAGAACACAACACTTTTAATGCATAATAGCAGGAGGCAAAACAATGATCGAAAGCAATTGTCATTTCAACTGACCAGGGCTCTTGCTAGAAAACAGTCAATTGGAGCTAAGAGCTAAAATTCATGTAAAATCAAACATCTATATATATACAATTTCTCCCAATGCAAGTCAATACAGCATGATCACATGACAAAAACGTGTTACTTGCAGCAAAAACGTGCCTAATGGGCAGGTGTCACGATCTTCCCCTCAAGGAACTACAGAGCGGCCTTGAGGGGAAGATATCATTCATGTATACAATGCTGGCCGCATTATTCTCACAATATTTCCCTTGCCAGGTTTGAAAATGAGGTTACGCCACTGGAAATCGTGCAAAGTACAACACTGAGCACTATGGCTTTGGGCTCTACTATGGCCTTGCAAGTTATTCCAGCACTGCAATGCCACAGAAGCTTAAAGCTTAAAGAAGGCAACATTCATATTTGATAAGTAGTTGATACAGCCATGACTACATACACAGTTGTTTGCATTGCACTTTATAGGAGTACATAAAATAATACAAACAGATTTTAAGTATGTTTTCACACAGACCGATGCCCTCCAGGCAGCTTTGCAAATGCACCCATATATGGGCGTGCCAAGGCAACTCCACCCCGAAGCTTAACAGAAATCTCAACTAATGCATCTGCGCTTTGTCTCACAGACAAACTCTGCCAATTTACCTCTGTCCATGCAACCACCTTGAGTCCCAGCAGGGTGCTGCTAACAGACTGAAAACCAATTGACCTAGTTAAAACAGAAGAAACAATCACCTTTCACCCGGAACCAGATGCTGCTGTTGCTTCTTTACTTTTAGCCTCTTTAACAAGCTCAAATAACACGGCCTTTGGTTCACCTTCGTTGACAATATGTTCCAATCTAGCATTGTTCTGTACTAAGACCTACTAATGTCGTAGCAAGGAGGCCATGAGCTCCAATGTAAACAAAGAAATTGGCCCTCCTCAAAACAGCCTCAGATACATTGACCCTGGTGCAATGCACCTGTTGCACTATTTATAGCTACAGCCCTAAGGTCAAGAGACTATCACCTTTGGAATGCTGTGATGTACAACTTGACTGTAAGAGTCTAAGGAGTGTTACTTACTGTGGTCCTGTGTCACCACATATAGCTCCAAAATGCATCCATCCCATGGCCTATAAATGCCAATGCACCTCCGTGCCAAGCCCCACAGAGTCCTGTCAGTGCCCTCCCAACCCCGAACTTCAAAAAGTCTTGACAATGCCCTTCCACCCTAAGGCCTACAGAAGCCTGCAATGGCACCCATGCCACACCCAGTCCAAACCCTACAAGACTTGTAATCCCGATGGGGCTCCCACTATTAGCCCCATCGGGATTACTGGGCCACCTTAGGGCCTGATTCTGATGCGGTTAGGAAGGCCTGCTAACGGCATTTGCTCTGTCCAAATCAGATTGGGAACTGTCTTTCCGACTGACTCGGAAAGGTTTCCGACCGACCGAGTATGATGCGAGTTAGGCATTAGGAATATCCTAATCCGAACCCAACAGCATTTGGAATGACCGAGCCATACGGAGCAGAATTGTACGTCTCTACGGGCCGCGTTTCCAAACGACCGAGTACGATGCTGGATTTGGACAGCCTTTCCGAATCGTGCCGTCCGACTCGAATCGGCAGTCGGAATCAGACTTTGGGGGCCCGTAGTGGGCCCCCCGGCACCTGGAGCCTTCCCAATCGGGCCAGTGGGGGTACCCAAGGGTCCCGCTTTACCAGCGATGCGCAGTGTGGCAGGCACCAGGGGGTGCCTGCCACAGGGTGCCCGATTTTCCCCAGCCACCCCTTTCTTCAATGGGAGCCTATGCATTCGGTCGGAACAAAGACTCCCATTGAAGTCAATGGGAGTCCAACCAAATCGTATCTGGAAGCATCCGGATGCATCGTACTCGGTCGGTTGGACTCTCCTGATCCGATTTGGTCGGAAACCATTCCTAAACCCATTTGGTTGGGAAGCTTTCCAAACTGCATCAGAATCGGGCCCTTAATGGG
Organism: Calotriton arnoldi; assembly: GCA_963921515.1. Taxonomy (NCBI): domain Eukaryota; kingdom Metazoa; phylum Chordata; class Amphibia; order Caudata; family Salamandridae; genus Calotriton; species Calotriton arnoldi. The sequence continues at coordinate 135,023 of CAWUFW010016727.1, forward strand.
GGCCTGTTTTCTGCAAAATCTATCTTATGCAGAACCATTTTGTTAGTGTTAATTACAGAGTGATATAAACTGTGGCAAAACACACGATTTTCACATGATGGGGCAAAACAAAAAAATTCACAACATTCATATAGTTTCAAGGTTTTTTATATAACTTTGCAAAGTTTGCAAAATCACAAAACATTGGCACTTCCAACACACATACTTCTTGGTACCAATAACACATTTTTAAGATGTAAAGTGTTTTACATTCCAGCTGTTGAAGTGATGTCTAGTCCCGAGAGAGGACAAATGTGACTCCGTTTCATTTTGTAGCTATTAAAATGTGTTTACATACTTATTCAAAGCACCCCACATGGAAAATCAACATTTGGGCTCATTTCAAAATAATGTTGTACCATAAACATATATATGTAATTCTGCACACTGTGAAATATAATTCTTCAGATTTTCAAAATAAGATACTATTGTACACTTTTATTCCAGGACTTCTGCAACTTGTGGTCTGGGTCAGAAAACAGAATTGCAAGAATTTCACTCAATTAAAAGGCTGCAGGAGGAAGACCAGAGAATGCCTGATCCAGAAGCACGGAACAAACAAAACCCAGAACAAGACAATAGCAAGATCATCTCAGGCCCTGAAAACAAGCTAAAGAATACTCTCTTCCTTCAGTTCTTACTAGAAGTGTACACCAATTCTTAACTGAAAATGAATACTCAACTCTTTGATCCAGAAGGACTGAACCAGTGCTTAGTTTGTGCTGGTGGTTGCATGGTGATGAGCACAGGCATTCATCTTTGGTGCCCAGTACCTATTTTGTTATCTTCCGACTCGTAGTTCAAGAGAGAAAGAGCAAGAGAGAGAAATACAGAAAAGGGAGGAATGAGGTGGGATACAAATATAGGAAATGAGTGACAAAGGGAGAGAGCAAGGATGAAAAAGTGCCTGCAAGAGTGAGATAAAGAGACAAGAAATCTATGCTGGCGGAAGAAAGAGGCATGAGGTGGAATCAAGATCAAATACCCTCGATATGTGACAACCCTGGAATTCAGCAGTGGCAGGCTCCTATGAAAAATGTTGGGCCCCATAACTTAGGGCCCGATCACGGTGGCGGGCGCACTTACGACCGCCCGCCACACAATCAGGGATTGGGACCGCCCGACAGGCTGTCGGCGGTCCCGCAGTAGGCATTTTGATGCGACCGCCACCTCGGCAGTCACAATGCCTATATTTTGCATTGCGGCAGGGGCTGCTGGCTGCAGCACCCGCCGCAATGCAAAAAAGAGACACCTTACATATCCCTGCACTACGTGGCAGGCACCATGGGGTGCCTGCCACATGGTGCAGGGATACGTAGGGGGGCACCATAGGTGCTCCCCGGGTTCTGTGTCCGGGGGCCAGGAAGTAAGGGGGCCCGATAGGGGCCCCCAATGTCCCTTTCCGCCAGCCATTTCATGGCGGGTTAACCGCCATGAAAGGGCTGGTGGAAAGGAACATCGTAATGCCTATGGCGGTGCCTGGTAGGCACCGCCACCATTGTAGGCATTACAGATCGTCGGATTAGTGTCGGACGGTCTTACCACCCCCCAACCGTCTGCCTGCCATCCTAATGTGGCGGGTGGTATTCTGTACTGCGATGGCAGTGGGACCGACACCATCATAAATTGGCCCCTAGTTTTTACCAAAGTATGCACCGGACTCAACTTCACTGCACACGGGAGGTAGTCAGATTTACCCACACCAGGCTGCCTTCCAGTTAAAACCGGAATATGAGGAAGGGAAGCTGTTATAGCCCCAACTGTTATTTGTTTCTTATGTTTACTCACCTCCCTCCTACCTCATTCCCCTCCCTTGTGGTTCTCAGAAGCGGCTTCCAAGTGGCACATAGCGCCTACCAAATAACCGCTAGACATTTATCATGCAATATTTGTCAAACTTTCTTTAGAGATTTCTGCTTTCATTGTTTTCAAAAGTCAATATTGCTACACAAAATCTTTGATGTATTCTTTACGTTGATTAAATAGATTGCACACTCCTGTAAAGTTGATTCTGCTCACATTTCTAAAGGCCGGCAATCACAAAACGTTGCCGTGGTTTCGACATGAACACAGGTCAAGAACGGTGTCGGTATTATTTAAAAAAATTAGACATATGTTTAAACATTATATTTCTATTCCCTTTCTGTAATACGTCTGTAATTCTTTTGAATACATTTTAGCCCATTAAAATACAGAACATTGTTACCTTTTTAAACCAACACTTTGCCTATTTACTAAAAGATTTTTGGGTACGCTTTTGAAAAACCTCAATTGTAGCCCAAATCGACAATATTTCATCCACCAATACCCCCCATGTGTGGCAGCCATGCTGGATCTTGTTGAAGACTATCCCAGTGCTTACATCCCATCAGGTCTGAGGATTTCAGGTCAGGGGCGAGTTGGTAAGGGGTCACTGAGACATGTGTGCACTATAAGATCTGCCCAGACCTGTGGGCTGCAGTCACAGCAGCTGCAGACCACTCCTGACTTCACTCATAGAATCACATGATTCAGACAGAGAAGAGACTGGAACTGTGGAAGCCTGGGCAATGGTATCTAAGCAGCATTAAATTGGTAACCTAGGTCAGAGGCTCACATTCAGGTGAACGGGCTACAAGAGTTTCACACGATTTATTTACATCGTAAGTTAATTGTGTTGCATGAGATATGGCATTATATCGATCAACTCATTCGTTTCACTAAGTTTTTTTCAGCACATGGTTGCACTTTAAACCTTTTACAAATGTGTTGATTAGAGGCAGTTTTTGGTATTAGTCACTTGTACGTGGGTTAATTAGCGTGCTTTTTGTATGATATGGCGATTTTTCTTTTCTTCTGATTCATTTCAAATTGAAGACATTTGAGTGCATTGTTTGCTGGGGACAACATTCCAGTGTTTAAATGTTCACAAACACATGCTATATATACAGCTTTTTATCAAGTATCACTGATTTACAGTGTGTGCTTTACGGGAGGGAAACAAGGTATTCAAACTTGTTTCTGACGGGACTTTGTTCCGATTTTTAGATTTCACCTGCACATCGCTTGTGCTGTGCTTGTGAAATCTCTTGTATTGAATATATCTTAAAAGGAGGCTCTTATCAGTTCCCATTGCTGAATTTCTGTCTTCATTTGCTTTTGTGTGGAACTTTTTTTGTCAACTTCCCCTGGCTGCAACATTTACAATACTTCTAAAAAAGCTGTTCACACTGTTTAAGCCCCATTCACTGTCAAGATAAAATCTCTTCCCATGGAAAAGGCAGACAGCTTCTAACAGTATGCTGGAATGCTTGCTTTTTATTACTTATTTGTGTAAAGCAGATGCTTTAGCCTTAGAAATTTTGTGGCATTTCATATTCATGCCTTGGTACCTTTCTTTGCACTTTGTAGGAATTATCGGATTGATTTTTTCAACTTAATCTATTTGGTCATTATGATTGAATTCTAAATGTTGTAATAAACACTACTCATTAAAAATAAAGTTAATATACAAGAGCAATGCCATATTTTACTCCTAAACAGACAGGCACAAGTGCAGTTACCTTGCAGACAGCAGGGTCATGATTTGAATGGTGCAGCAGGTACAGTGGCACCGGGCCCAAAAGTTGTCAGAAATCCTCTAAACACCTAATATTGCTATATTGTACTACTATACAGGTAGTCACAATTTCAGTTACCTTGCAGTTCAAAGGGGCTTGATTTAAATAGTGCAGCAGGTGCCAAGAGTTGTCGGAAACACTCTATACACCTAATATTGCTATATTGTACAACTAAAGCGGCAGTCAAAAGTGCAGTTATCTAGCAAGCACTAGGGTCATGATTTCAATAGTGCAGCACGTGCACTGGCCCCAGGACCAAAAGCTCCAGTCACCCCACTAAACACCTAATATTGCTATATTGTATTCCTAAACAGGCAACCACAAGTGCAGTTACCTGGCAGACAACAGGGTTATGATTTGAGTGGTGCAGTAGGTGCAGTAGCACTGGGCTCAAAAGTTGTCAGAACTCCTTTAAACACATAGGGCTCGATTCACAAAGGTAAACTGAGACGAAAGTCTAACTTTACGACTTTTGGTATTCACAAAGGGCATTTACGAGTTTACCTTTGTGAATCGGGCACATAATATTGCTATATTTGACTACTTAAGAGGCAGTCACAATAGCAGTTACCTTGCAGTTAAAAGGGACTTGATTTAAATGGTTCAACAGGTTCAGTGGCACTTGGGCCAAAAGCTCTAGGGACCTAACTAAACCTAGATTATTGCTAAATTTTACTACTAAACAAGAAAGTCACAAGTGCATTAATCTAGCAGGCTACAGGGTCATGATTTGAATGGTGCAGTAGCACCAGGACCAAAATCTCTACGTGGCCCACTAAGCACCTAATATTGCTATCTTTTACTACTAAACAGGCAGTCCCAAGTCCAGTTACCTTGTAGACAACAGGGTCATGATTTGAATGGTGCAGTAGGTGCAATGACACTGGGCTAAAAATGTGTCATGACCTCCTCGAAACACCTAATATTGCTATATTTTACTACTATATAAGCAGACACAATTGCAGTTATCTTGTCGTTAAAAGAGGCTTGATTTGAATGGTGTAGCCGGTGCATTGGCACCGGTGCCAACAGCTCTAGGAATCCCACTAAACGCAGAATATTGCTAAACTTTATTACTAAACAGGCAGTCACAAGTGCAGTTATCTAGCAGGCACTAGGGCCATGATTTTATTGGTGCTGCAGGTGCAGTGGCACCGGGGCCAAAAGTTGTCAGAATTCCTCTAAACACTAAATATTGCTATATTTAACTACTAAATAAGCAGTCACAAGTGTAGTTACCTTGCAGGCACTTGGGTCATGATTTCAATGATGTAGAAGGTGCAGTGACACCGGGGCCCTAAGCTCTAGAAACCCCTCTAAACACCAAATATAGCAAAGTTTTACTACTAAACAGTCAGTCACAAGTGCAGTTACCTTACAGGCAATAGGTTCATGATTTGAATAGTGCAGCAGGTGCACTGGCACCAGGCCCAAAAGTTGCCAGAATGCCTCTAAACACATAATATTGCTATTAAATCAATTCATTCTATTATTTACCTCTTTCATTTCATTTTTGAAAATGTTGCTCTTACTTACCCCCACTTTATCACTAGAAACAGCACAATATATTGCATTTTTGTACATAAACAAACCGTAACACTTTAACCGCTTGTGTGCTCATGACGAGCTGGACTCGTCATGGCACACAGTCGCCGTGTGCTCATGACGAGTCCAGCTCGTCATGACACCCACCCACGGGGGAAGCGCTGGCGCTCCCCCCGTGGGCGGTCGATCCCAGTGTTTGTACCGGGGAAGGAAGGGGAAGACCTTCCCCTGCCTCCCCCCACCCCCCCCCTCCGCGTCATCAATGACGTCAGCGTGCGAGGCGCGCTGACATTATTGGAGGTTTCCCTTTGTTCCCTTACGCGCAGGAAGCCATTTGCTTCCAGCGCGTCGGGGAACAAACAGGTAAGTTTTGGGGCTGGGGAGGGGGGGATTTAAACTAAAGAGGCATCGGGGGAAAGGAAAGGGTTTTCCTTTCCCTCGATGCCTCTTTTGTGCATTCCTGCTGCACGATCGTGCGATCGTGCAGCAGGAATGCCCACTAGCGCCAGGGATTTTTTTTTTTTTACATTTGCCAGTGTTTTGTTGGTTGGGGGAGCGGCCCCTTAGGCAAGGGTCGCTCCCCCTTTTGGGGGCATCACTCTAGGCTTTGTCTGCCCCCCTGGGGGGGGCAGAATATTATTTTATAAAAAAAAATCGGCCCACTGGGCCAATGTAATAAATGCACTGGGGAGTGGCCCCTTGGGCAAGGGTCACTCCCCTTTGGGGGCCTTTTAGTATGCCCATGATGTTAGGTTTTGTTTGGGGGAGCGGCCCCTTAGGCAAGGGTCGCTCCCCTGTTGGGGGCATACATTTTGGCCTTGTCTGCCCCCCTGGGGGGGCAGATTTACATTTTAAAAAAAGTCTTCGGCCCACTGGGCCAATAGAGTAAATGTAGTGGGAAGTGGCCCCTTGGGCAAGGGTCACTCCCCTTTATTGTGCCTAAATTTTGGCTTTGTCTGCCCCCTGGGGGGGGCAGATTTAATTTTTTAAAAATAAAATCGGCCCACTGGGCCAATGGAATAAATGTAGTGGGGAGTGGCCCCTTGGGTAAGGGTCACTCCCCTTTGGGGCCATTTTAGTATGCCCATGATGTTAGGTTTTGTTTGGGGGAGCGGCCCCTTAGGCAAGGGTCGCTCCCCTTTTGGGGGCATACATTTTGGCTTTGTCTGCCCCCTGGGGGGGGCAGATTTAAATTTTTAAGAATGTATTCGCCCACTGGGCCAATAGAGTAAATGTAGTGGGGAGTGGCCCCTTGGGCAAGGGTCACTCCCCTTTGGGGGCATACATTTTGCTTTGTCTGCCCCCTGGGGGGAGCAGAATTATTTTTTTAAAAATAAAATCGGCCCACTGGGCCAATGGAATAAATGTAGTGGGGAGGTTTTGTTTGGGGGAGCGGCCCCTTAGGCAAGGGTCGCTCCCTTTGGGGGCATACATTTTGGCTTTGTCTGCCCCCTGGGGGGCAGAATTATTTTTTTAAATAAAATCGGCCCACTGGGCCAATGGAATAAATGTAGTGGGGAGTGGCCCCTTGGGTAAGGGTCACTCCCCTTTGGGGGCCATTTTAGTATGCCCATGATGTTAGGTTTTGTTTAGGGGAGCGGCCCCTTAGGCAAGGGTCACTCCCCTTTGGGGGCATACATTTTGGCTTTGTCTGCCCCCTGGGGGGGGGGCAGATTTAAATGTTCTTAAATAAAATCGGCCCACTGGGCCAATAGAACAAATGTACACTCGCCCCCAGTCAACTGATCTGGGTTTAATCCATCATCATGCTTTAGCTCACTCCACCAGCCCAGTTCAGACATGGCCATATGCAAATCAGTCTGACCCTGTGCCTCATGGGAACAGTCCAGCCCGAACTGCCAAGCCATGTCTTCCCTGGCCCGGAAACAACCATCCTGGGACCGGTTTCTGGCTAATCAGCCGTCATCAGCCAGGCTAGCTTGAGTCCAGTGGCAAAGTGAGCAAGGGACCCACGTCTGGGCATACCCTGCCAACTTAGGACGATCAAAGCGCACAGGGTCAGACTGATTTGCATATGGCCATGTCTGAACTGGGCTGGAGGAGTGAGCTAAAGAATGATGATGGATTAAACCCAGATCAGTTGACTGGGGGTGAGTGTTAGATTTGCTCAAGCGCTCCGTCCATCATCCCTTTGGTATCACCCTGAGGGGCAGATCGCATGATTTTCTTTTTTTTTTGTAGAGCCACTAGGCCACCAGGGTTTTTTTTTATGTTGGGGAGCGGCCCCTTGGACATGGGTCGCTCCCTTTATGGGAGGATGATTGTGGCCATTTCTGCCCTCTTTGGGTGGCAGAGTAGCAGTATGTTTTTAGGCCCATCTGCCCCCAAGGGGGCAGAAGCCACTAGACACCAGAGGTTTTTTAATTTTTGTTTTGGGGGGTGGCCTCAAGGTCAAGGGTTGCTCCCCTTTTACGGGGGTGAATATTTAATTTATACTCTTAGGCCCACCTACCCCTTAGCTTGGCTGGTGGACTGTGTGTGGACTGGTGCATTATTTGCATATGTGATTGTAATGTTTTTTTCTCCTTTTTAATCTAGTGTAAAGCTTTTGATTCCTGTTTGCGGTTTCGACAGTGGTTGTTCTGCAGTTTTGCGTAGTTGCATTTTTTGGTACGAAAAACATTTTTGTTGTATTTACTCCAAATGAGTAATATTGTAATGTATGAATGAATTTTTTTGTAAGTGGTGTCATAATGGCAGCATATTCAGTTAGTGTTTTGAGCATGAAAATCTTTGCGATGTGTTTTGCATTGTCTTATGTGTAATTTTCTTTTCTCTTTCTTTTTTAGTGGGATATTGTTGATCCATACTGTGTCTGTGCAGAGTAGGTGGTGGTGAGTTTAGCTGCTTCTGGCAAGTGAGTGGTATCGTTTTGGAGTGTATAGGTATTTCTGATAAAGGTGCATTTTGTTTATTACTTAATTTACAAAGTGTTTGTTGTTGTTGACTTGTTTGACAAGTTACCTTTATTAGTAATCATTATGGCTAGCCGTAGAATGACTGCTCAGCAGGTGGTTGGTATGCTTCTTGAATCTTCCTCTGAGCCGGATTATGAGACTGACAGTGCGTCTGAGGTAGAGGAGGGAGGGGATGATTCTGGCAGTGAGTTTTCTCTCCACATGGAATCATCGGATGATGAAGGTACTCTCAGTGCGGATGAAGCTACTCTCGGTGTGGATGAAGCTACTCTCAGTGCGGATAAAGTGCCTGTTTTAGAGGAGGATACTGCTGTGCCGATGGTTCAAGAGGCATCTGGATTGCAGCCTGAGGCTGCTAGGCTTCCTACTGGAAGTGCTGGACTCTGGGTTGATCCAATCATGGTGCAGCCGGTGTTGCCTGCCTTTAGCGGTGATGCAGGGTGTAGAGTGGATTGTGAACATTATTTGCCTATACAGTTTTTTCAGTTGTTTATGGATGATGTATTTTTGGGTGAGATTGTTGAGCAGACTAATTTGTATGCTGAACAGTTTTTGAGGGACAACAGTGACAAACTTAGGCCCTACTCTAGAGCTACCCGGTGGACTCCCACAAATCTGGAAGAGATTAAGAAGTTTTTGGGTTTGACTTTATTGATGGGTTTGATAAGGAAGCCGAACCTGGCTTCATATTGGTCTACCAGCCCCTTGATGGCAACAGCCATATTTCCTGCAGTTATGACTCGTGATCGGTATTTACTTTTGCTACGTATGCTGCATTTTGTTGATAATTCTTTGGCGTTGCCACGTATTCACCCTGACTGTGACCGTCTTTTTAAGATTCGGCCTGTTCTTGATCACTTTGTAGATCGATTTTCAGAGATCTATACTCCAGGGAAAGAAATATCTATTGATGAGTCTTTGGTCTTGTTCAAGGGTCGTTTGGTTTTTAGGCAGTACATCCCTAGCAAGAGGGCACGCTATGGAATTAAGCTGTATATGTTGGCTGAGAGTAGGACAGGATATGTTTTTAATTTTCGTGTGTACACTGGTAGAGATTCCACTATTGACCCCCCAGGTTGTCCGTCCACTTTTGGAGTTTCAGAGAAAATTGTGTGGGATCTTGCTAGAAGACTGTTTAACAGAGGCCACCATTTGTACCTTGATAACTTCTACACTGCTGTGCAATTATTTAAGGAATTGTTTAAAGTGGACACTTTTGCATGTGGCACAATCCGCTCTAACCGCGAAGGTTATCCGAAAGAGCTTGTTTGCAAAAAACTTCAGAGGGGTCAGTGCAGTTCCTTGCGTAGTGATGAACTACTAGCTGTGAAATTTGTGGACAGGAGGGATGTGTACATGCTGACTACCATCCATGATGAGAGTACTTCACCTGTGCCTGTTTGGGGTCAGGTTGCTGAAGTGCGCAAACCTGTGTGCATTCTAGACTACAATAAGCACATGGGTGGTGTTGACAGAGTAGATCAGAGGTTGGAACCTTACACTGCTATTCGGAAGGCTTATGTTTGGTATAAGAAGTTGGCCATCCATTTCTTCAACTTAGCAACTTTCAATGCTTTTATTGTGTTCAAGGAGTGTTCTCCTGCGTCAAAGTTGACATTTCTTCAGTTTCAGCACTCTGTGATAGCTAGCCTTGTTCTTGTGGAACAGGCAAGTGTTCCTAGATTTGGAGTGGTGGAGGATGTGGCTCGATTGAAAGATCGCCACTTTCCTGATTACATTCCTCCCACATCTTCAAAAGACTTTCCCACTAGGAGATGTAGAGTCTGTTGGCGAAGAGGTTTGCGGAAGGAGACTCGTCTTTTCTGCCCCGGGTGTCCTTCTAACCCTGGGCTGTGTGTGCCTGCTTGTTTTAGAGCGTACCACACGCAAAAGAATTTTTGGGAGCATCCATGAGTGGTAAAGTGAACTGCCTGGTCTGTATTGTTTAAAAATTTGTATTCTGTTTCAAGGTTGGCATTAGTGCAATGTATTTAGTTTCAGATTTTGTGTTAGTAGATTTGTATCTATTTGCAATTTGTTTGTGTTTTTTTTGTATAAAAAATCCTAAATGTGATGGCGGTGTGCGTGGACTGGCGCTTGGCTGGCGGTGTGCGTGGACTGGCACTTGGCTGGCGGTGTGCGTGGACTGGCGTGCGTGGACTGGCGCTTGGCTGGCGGTGTGCGTGGACTGGCGCTTGGCTGGCGGTGTGCGTGGACTAGCGCTTGGCTGGCGGTGTGCGTGGACTAGCGCTTGGCTGGCGGTGTGCGTGGACTGGTGCTTGGCTGGCGGTGTGCGTGGATTGGCGCTTGGCTGGCGGTGTGCGTTGACTGGTGCTTGGCTGGCGGTGTGCGTTGACTGGTGCTTGGCTGGCGGTGTGCGTGGATTGGCGCTTGGCTGGCGGTGTGCGTGGATTGGCGCTTGGCTGGTGTTGTGCGTGGACTGGTGCTTGGCTGGCGGTGTGCGTGGACTGGCGCTCGGCTGGCGGTGTGTGAGTAGTGACTTGCTGCTGGTCACTACACACACTGCTAGCTGAGCGCCACTCCACTCAATCCATCAGTTTGTGTAGTTGCTGTGTCAGGAATGTGGGCGTGTGAAAGTGATGGGCCCTTGAATGGCGCTGTCTGCTGGTGTGAGTGTTGTAATGTGATGGGCCCGCGGCTGGCGGTGTGAATGTTTTGTATGTGTCACACGTATGAAAGGTGTATGAATGGCCTGTAAAGCGGTTGGTGCCTTGTCGTGGCTTTACAGCTCACGAGCTGTGAGTCAATGGTTCAGTTTCTCGTCCTTTCAATTATTAACAGTGCATTTCATTTTTGAGAAATCACTTGCTAATACAATTGTATATACTGAACCATCACTCACCCTCGTGCCAAATCCAACCAGTATGTGTGTGTGCTTGAGGATTAGATGGCTGTGCAGTAATATTGGTCTTTTTGTCTTTCTGAAGCAGGGTGTACCTTGTCCCTTTTTGCGAATGTTGTGATGTGTTGGTTTTGTGCCTGGTGGTGTGAATGGTCTTGTGTGTATCACGTATGAAAGGTGTGTGAATGGCCTGTAAAATGGTTGGTGCCTTGCCGTGGCTTTACAGCTCACGAGCTGCGAGTCACTGGTTCAGTTTTTGTGCATTTAATTATTGACAGTGCATTTCATTTTTGTGAAATCTCTTGTTAATAACATTTTATATACTGAACCATCACTCGCCCTCGTGCCAAATCCAACCAGTATGTGTGTGTGTTTGAGGAATAGATGGCTGTGCAGGAATCTTTGTCTTTTTAGTCTCTCTGCCAAGGTGTACATTCCATCTAAGAATAACCTACCATCTGTAGATATTATCGTTAACCCATGGGAGTACATGGTGATGTCTCTCTTGTGAATTCCAACAAGTTATTTTATCCACAATGTCCTGCAAACTTAAAAATGTCTGTCACATTTTCCTTGCAATTTTGTGCTTAAAATTCTCACGCTGCAGAAATAAACACATAATTATGTCAAAACGATTTGGTTTTGCAAGGGGGTCACCTGGGTTTTGGTCCCGTGCTCGGCGGCCATCTAGGGAAACCTACCAAACCCACACATTTCTGCAAAGTAGACACCCGGGGCTTCCAGGGAGGTATGGCTTGCGTGGATCCCCCAACGTTTCTTTACCCAGAATCCTCTGCAAACCTCAATTTTAGCTGAAAAAATCACTTTTTTCAGACATTTTTGTGTGGGAAAGTGTGGCATCACCGGGCTCACACAAATTTCCTACCACCCAGCGTTCCCCCAGGTCTCCCGATAAAAATGGTGCCTCACTTGTGTGGGAGGCCCAAGTACCCGCGACAGGCAAGGGCCCAAAACGTAGTGAGGCGACATCAAAATTGCCTATCTCAAAACCACCTGGTTTTGCAAGGGAGTCACCTGGGTTTTGGCCCGTGCTCGGCGGCCATCTAGGGAAACCTACCAAACCCACACATTTCTGAAAACTAGACACCCGGGGCTTCCAAGGAGGTATGGCTTGCGTGGATCCCCCAACGTTTCCTTACCCAGAATCCCTTGCAAACCTCAATTTTAGCTGAACAAAATCACTTTTTCAGACATTTTTGTGTGGGAAAGTGTGGCATCACCGGGCTCACACAAATTTCCTACCACCCAGCGTTCCCCCAGGTCTCCCGATAAAAATGGTGCCTCACTTGTGTGGGAGGCCCAAGTACCCGCGACAGGCAAGGGCCCAAAACGTTTTGAGGCAACATCAACATTGCCTATCAAAAAATGTTTTGAGCCCTTGCCTGTTGCGGTTACTTGGGCCTCCCACACAAGTGAGGCACCATTTTTATCGGGAGACCTGGGGAATGCTGGGTGGTAGGAAATTTGTGTGAGCCCGGTGATGCCACACTTTCCCACACAAAAATGTCTGAAAAAGTGATTTTTTCAGCTAAAATTGAGGTTTGCAAGGAATTCTGGGTAAGGAAACGTTGGGGGATCCACGCAAGCCATACCTCCTTGGAAGGCCCCGGGTGTCTAGTTTTCAGAAATGTGTGGGTTTGGTAGGTTTCCCAGATGGCCGCCGAGCACGGGCCAAAACCCAGGTGACCTCCTTGCAAAACCAGGTAGTTTTGAGATAGGCAATTTTGATGTCGCCTCACTACGTTTTGGGCCCTTGCCTGTCGCAGGTACTTGGGCCTCCACACAAGTGAGGCACCATTTTATCGGGAGACCTGGGGAACTCGGGTGGTAGGAAATTTGTGTGAGCCCGGTGATGCCACACTTTCCCACACAAAAATGTCTGAAAAAAGTGATATTTTCAGCTAAAATTGAGGTTTGCAAGGGATTCTGGGTAAGGAAACGTTGGGGGATCCACGCAAGCCATACCTCCTTGGAAGCCCCCAGGTGTCTAGTTTTCAGAAATGTGTGGGCTTGGTAGGTTTCCCTAGATGGCCACCGAGCACGGGGCCAAAACCCAGGTGACCCCCTGCAAAACCAGGTGGTTGTGAGATAGGCAATTTTGATGTCGCCTCACTACGTTTTGGGCCCTTGCCTGTCGCGGGTACTTGGGCCTCCCACACAAGTGAGGCACCATTTTTATCGGGAGACCTGGGGGAACGCTGGGTGGTAGGAAATTTGTGTGAGCCCGGTGATGCCACAAGTGAGGTTTGCAAGGGATTCTGGGTAGGAGAATGATGGGGGACCCACGCAAGCCATACCTCGCTGGACTCCCCCAGGTGTCTAGTTTCCAGAAATATATGGGTTAGGTAGGTTTCCCTACATGGATGCCGAGCCCCGGGCCAAAAACTCATGGGACCCCCCATGCAAAACCAGGTTGGTTTGTGATATGTAATTTTGATGTCGCCTCAATAGCTTTTGGGGCCTTGCCTGTCGCGGGTCCTTCACCCACCCACGCAAGTGAGATACCATTTTAATCGGGAGACCTGGGGGAACGCTGGGTGGAAGGAAATTTGTGGATCCACGCAGATTCTAGAAATTTCCCACACAGAACTGTGAGAAAAAAGTGGATTTTTCCACGAAATTTGAGGTTTGCAGGGGACTATGGGTAGGAGAATGATGGGGTACCCACGCAAGCCATACCTCGCTGGACTCCCCCGGGTGTCTAGTTTCCAAAAATGTATGGGTTAGGTAGGTTTCCCTACATGGATGCCGAGCCCCGGGCCAAAAACTCATTGGACCCCCCATTCAAAACCAGGTTGGTTTGTGATATGTAATTTTGATGTCGCCTCAATAGCTTTTGGGGCCTTGCCTGTCGCGGGTCCTTAACCCACCCATGCAAGTGAGGTACCATTTTTATCGGGAGACCTGGGGGAACGCTGGGTGGGAGGAAATTTGTGGATCCACGCAGATTCCAGTACTTTCCACCACAGAAATGTGGGGAAAATGTGTTTTTTGGATAATGTTTTAGGTTTGCAAGGGATTCTGGGTAACAGAACCTGGTGGGAGGCAGTCAAGTCACCCCATCCTGGATTCCCCTGGGTGTCTAGTTTTCAAAAATGTATAGGTTTGCTAGGTTTCCCTAGGTGCCGGCAGAGCTAGTGTTCAAAAACTACAGCTAGGCACTTTGCCAAAAAAGGGTCATTTTTCACTGCGAAATTGAGGTATGTCCACATTGCGTTTTGTGCCATTTCCTGTCGCAGGCACTAGGCCAACCCACGCAAGTGAGGTACCATTTTTATCGGGAGACCTGGGGGAACGCGGGGTGGGTGGAAATTTGTGGCTCCACGCAGATTCCAGAACTTTCCAGCACAGAAATGTGGGGAAAATGTGTTTTTTTGACAATTTTTAGGTTTGCAAGGGATTCTGGGTAACAGAACCTGGTGGGAGGCAGTCAAGTCACCCCATCCTGGATTCCCCTGGGTGTCTAGTTTTCAAAAATGTATAGGTTTGCTAGGTTTCCCTAGGTGCCGGCAGAGCTAGTGTTCAAAAACTACAGCTAGGCACTTTTCCAAAAAAGGGTCATTTTTCACTGCGAAATTGAGGTTTGTCCACATTGCGTTTTGCGCCGTTTCCTGTCGCGGGCACTAGGCCAACCCACGCAAGTGAGGTACCATTTTTATCGGGAGACCTGGGGAAACGCGGGGTGGGTGGAAATTTGTGGATCCACGCACATTCCAGAACTTTCCAGCACAGAAATGTGGGGAAAATGTGGTTTTTTTGACAATTATTTAGGTTTGCAAGGGATTCTGGGTAACAGAACCTGGTGGGAGGCAGTCAAGTCACCCCATCCTGGATTCCCCTGGGTGTCTAGTTTTCAAAAATGTATAGGGTTGCTAGGTTTCCCTAGGTGCCGGCAGAGCTAGGGTTAAAAAACTACAGCTAGGCACTTTGCCAAAAAAGGGTCATTTTTCACTGCGAAATTGAGGTTTGTCCACGTTGCGTTTTGCGCCCTTTCCTGTCGCGGGCACTAGGCCAACCCACACAAGTGAGGTACCATTTTTATCGAGAGACCTGGGGGAACGCGGGGTGGGTAGAAATTTGTGGATCCATGCACATTCCAACCCTTTCCAGCACAGAAATGTGGGGAAAATGTGTTTTTTTGACAATTGTTTAGGTTTGCAAGGGATTCTGGGTAACAGAACCTGGTGGGAGGCAGTCAAGTCACCCCATCCTGGATTCCCCTGGGTGTCTAGTTTTCAAAAATGTATAGGTTTGCTAGGTTTCCCTAGGTGCCGGCAGAGCTATGGTTCAAAAACTACAGCTAGGCACTTTGCCAAAAAAGGGTCATTTTTCACTGCGAAATTGAGGTATGTCCACATTGCGTTTTGTGCCATTTCCTGTCGCAGGCACTAGGCCAACCCACGCAAGTGAGGTACCATTTTTATCAGGAGACCTGGGGGAACGCGGGGTGGGTGGAAATTTGTGGCTCCACGCAGATTCCAGGACTTTCCAGCACAGAAATGTGGGGAAAATGTGTTTTTTTTGACAATTTTTAGGTTTGGAAGGGATTCTGGGTAACAGAACCTGGTGGGAGGCAGTCAAGTCACCCCATCCTGGATTCCCCTGGGTGTCTAGTTTTCAAAAATGTATAGGTTTGCTAGGTTTCCCTAGGTGCCGGCAGAGCTAGTGTTCAAAAACTACAGCTAGGCACTTTGCCAAAAAGGGTCATTTTTCACTGCGAAATTGAGGTTTCTCCACATTGCGTTTTGCGCCATTTCCTGTCGCGGGCACTAGGCCAACCCACGCAAGTGAGGTACCATTTTTATCGGGAGACCTGGGGGAACGCAGGGTGGGTTGAAATTTGTGGATCCACGCAGATTCCAGAACTTTCCATCACAGAAATGTGGGGAAAATGTGTTTTTTTGACAATTGTTTAGGTTTGCAAGGGATTCTGGGTAACAGAACCTGGTGGGAGGCAGTCAAGTCACCCCATCCTGGATTCCCCTGGGTGTCTAGTTTTCAAAAATGTATAGGTTTTCTAGGTTTCCCTAGGTGCCGGCAGAGCTAGGGTTCAAAAACTACAGCTAGGCACTTTGCCAAAAAAGGGTCATTTTTCACTGCGAAATTGAGGTTTGTCCACATTGCGTTTTGCGCCTTTCCTGTCGCGGGCACTAGGCCAACCCATGCAAGTGAGGTACCATTTTTATCGAGAGACCTGGGGGAACGCGGGGTGGGTGGAAATTTGTGGATCCACGCAGATTCCAGAACTTTCCAGCACAGAAATGTGGGGAAAATGTGTTTGTTTTTACAATTTTGTTAGGTTTGCAAGGGATTCTGGGTAACAGAACCTGGTGGGAGGCAGTCAAGTCACCCCATCCTGGATTCCCCTGGGTGTCTAGTTTTCAAAAATGTATAGGTTTGCTCGGTTTCCCTAGGTACTGGCAGAGCTAGGGTCCAAAAACTACAGCTAGGCACTTTGCCAGAAAAGGGTCATTTTTCACTGCGAAATTGAGGTATGTCCACATTGCGTTTTGCGCCGTTTCCTGTCGCGGGCACTAGGCCAACCCACGCAAGTGAGGTACCATTTTTATCGGGAGACCTGGGGAAACGCGGGGTGGGTGGAAATTTGTGGATCCACGCACATTCCAGAACTTTCCAGCACAGAAATGTGGGGAAAATGTGGTTTTTTTGACAATTATTTAGGTTTGCAAGGGATTCTGGGTAACAGAACCTGGTGGGAGGCAGTCAAGTCACCCCATCCTGGATTCCCCTGGGTGTCTAGTTTTCAAAAATGTATGGGTTTGCTAGGTTTCCCTAGGTGCCGGCAGAGCTATGGTTCAAAAACTACAGCTAGGCACTTTGCCAAAAAAGGGTCATTTTTCACTGCGACATTGAGGTATGTCCACATTGCGTTTTGTGCCATTTCCTGTCGCAGGCACTAGGCCAACCCACGCAAGTGAGGTACCATTTTTATCAGGAGACCTGGGGGAACGCGGGGTGGGTGGAAATTTGTGGCTCCACGCAGATTCCAGGACTTTCCAGCACAGAAATGTGGGGAAAATGTGTTTTTTTTGACAATTTTTAGGTTTGCAAGGGATTCTGGGTAACAGAACCTGGTGGGAGGCAGTCAAGTCACCCCATCCTGGATTCCCCTGGGTGTCTAGTTTTCAAAAATGTATAGGTTTGCTAGGTTTCCCTAGGTGCCGGCAGAGCTAGTGTTCAAAAACTACAGCTAGGCACTTTGCCAAAAAAGGGTCATTTTTCACTGCGAAATTGAGGTTTCTCCACATTGCGTTTTGCGCCATTTCCTGTCGCGGGCACTAGGCCAACCCACGCAAGTGAGGTACCATTTTTATCGGGAGACCTGGGGGAACGCAGGGTGGGTTGAAATTTGTGGATCCACGCAGATTCCAGAACTTTCCATCACAGAAATGTGGGGAAAATGTGTTTTTTTTGACAATTTTTAGGTTTGCAAGGGATTCTGGGTAACAGAACCTGGTGGGAGGCAGTCAAGTCACCCCATCCTGGATTCCCCTGGGTGTCTAGTTTTCAAAAATGTATAGGTTTGCTAGGTTTCCCTAGGTGCCGGCAGAGCTAGGGTTCAAAAACTACAGCTAGGCACTTTGCCAAAAAAGGGTCATTTTTCACTGCGAAATTGAGGTTTGTCCACATTGCGTTTTGCGCCGTTTCCTGTCGTGGCACTAGGCCAACCCACGCAAGTGAGGTACCATTTTTATCGGGAGACCTGGGGGAACGTGGGGTGGGTGGAAATTTGTGGTTCCACGCAGATTCCAGAACTCTCCAGCACAGAAATGTGGGGAAAATGTGTTTTTTTTGACAATTGTTTAGGTTTGCAAGGGATTCTGGGTAACAGAACCTGGTGGGAGGCAGTCAAGTCACCCCATCCTGGATTCCCCTGGGTGTCTAGTTTTCAAAAATGTATAGGTTTGCTAGGTTTCCTAGGTGCCGGCAGAGCTAGGGTTCAAAAACTACAGCTAGGCACTTTTCCAAAAAAGGGTCATTTTTCACTGCGAAATTGAGGTTTGTCCACATTGCGTTTTGCGCCGTTTCCTGTCACGGGCACTAGGCCAACCCATGCAAGTGAGGTACCATTTTTATCGGGAGACCTGGGGGAACGCGGGGTGGGTGGAAATTTGTGGATCCACGCAGATTCCAGAACTTTCCAGCACAGAATTGTGGGGAAAATGTGTTTTTGGTGACAATGTTTTAGGTTTGCAAGGGATTCTGGGTAACAGAACCTGGTGGGAGGCAGTCAAGTCACCCCATCCTGTATTCCCCTGGGTGTCTAGTTTTCAAAAATGTATAGGTTTGCTAGGTTTCTCTAGGTGCCGGCAGAGCTAGGGTTCAAAAACTACAGCTAGGCACTTTGCCAAAAAGGGTCATTTTTCACTGCGAAATTGAGGTTTGTCCACATTGCGTTTTGCGCCGTTTCCTGTCGCGGGCACTAGGCCAACCCACGCAAGTGAGGTACCATTTTTATCGGGAGACCTGGGGGAACGCGGGGTGGGTGGAAATTTGTGGCTCCACGCAGATTCCAGAACTTTCCAGCACAGAAATGTGGGGAAAATGTGTTTTTTTTGACAATTTTTTAGGTTTGCAAGGGATTCTGGGTAACAGAACCTGGTGGGAGGCAGTCAAGTCACCCCATCCTGGATTCCCCTGGGTGTCTAGTTTTCAAAAATGTATAGGTTTTCTAGGTTTCCCTAGGTGCCGGCAGAGCTAGGGTTCAAAAACTACAGCTAGGCACTTTGCCAAAAAAGGGTCATTTTTCACTGCGAAATTGAGATTTGTCCACATTGCGTTTTGCGCCTTTCCTGTCGCGGGCACTAGGCCAACCCACGCAAGTGAGGTACAATTTTTATCGAGAGACCTGGGGGAACGCGGGGTGGGTAGAAATTTGTGGATCCATGCACATTCCAGAACTTTCCAGCACAGAAATGTGGGGAAAATGTGTTTTTTTTGACAATTGTTTAGGTTTGCAAGGGATTCTGGGTAACAGAACCTGGTGGGAGGCAGTCAAGTCACCCCCTCCTGGATTCCCTTGGGTGTCTAGTTTCCAAAAATGTATAGGGTTGCTAGGTTTCCCTAGGTGCCGGCAGAGCTATGGTTCAAAAACTACAGCTAGGCACTTTGCCAAAAAAGGGTCATTTTTCACTGCGAAATTGAGGTATGTCCACATTGTGTTTTGCGCCGTTTCCTGCCGCGGGCACTAGGCCGACCCACACAAGTGAGGTACCATTTTTCTCGGAACACTTTGGGGAACGCGGGGTGGGTGGAAATTTGTGGATCCACGCACATTCCAGAACTTTCCAGCACAAAAATGTGGGGAAAATGTGGTTTTTTTGACAATTATTTAGGTTTGCAAGGGATTCTGGGTAACAGAACCTGGTGGAGGCAGTCAAGTCACCCCATCCTGGATTCCCCTGGGTGTCTAGTTTTCAAAAATGTATAGGGTTGCTAGGTTTCCTAGGTGCCGGCAGAGCTAGGGTTCAAAAACTACAGCTAGGCACTTTGCCAAAAAGGGTCATTTTTCACTGCGAAATTGAGGTTTGTCCACGTTGCGTTTTGCGCCCTTTCCTGTCGCGGGCACTAGGCCAACCCACACAAGTGAGGTACCATTTTTATCGAGAGACCTGGGGGAACGCGGGGTGGGTAGAAATTTGTGGATCCATGCACATTCCAGAACTTTCCAGCACAGAAATGTGGGGAAAATGTGTTTTTTTGGACAATTTTTAGGTTTGCAAGGGATTCTGGGTAACAGAACCTGGTGGGAGGCAGTCAAGTCACCCCATCCTGGATTCCCCTGGGTGTCTAGTTTTCAAAAATGTATAGGGTTGCTAGGTTTCCCTAGGTGCCGGCAGAGCTATGGTTCAAAACTACAGCTAGGCACTTTGCCAAAAAAGGGTCATTTTTCACTGCGAAATTGAGGTATGTCCACATTGTGTTTTGCGCCGTTTCCTGCCGCGGGCACTAGGCCGACCCACACAAGTAAGGTACCATTTTTCTCGGAACACTTTGGGGAACGCGGGGTGGCTGGAAATTTGTGGATCCACGCAGATTCCAGAACTTTCCAGCACAGAAATGTGGGGAAAATGTGTTTTTTTTTACAATTGTTTAGGTTTGCAAGGGATTCTGGGTAACAGAACCTGGTGGGAGGCATTCAAGTCACCCCATCCTGGATTCCCCTGCGTGTCTAGTTTTCAAAAATGTAAAGGTTTGCTAGGTTTCCCTAGGTGCCGGGAGAGCTAGGGTTCAAAAACTACAGCTAGGCACTTTGCAAAAAAAGGGTAATTTTTCATTGAGAAAATGTGGTGTGTTCACGTTGGGTTTTGAGCCAATTCCTGTCTCGGGCACTATGCCTACCCACACAAGTGAGGTACCATTTTTATCGGGAGACTTAGGGTAATGCAGATTTGTAAAGCAACTGTTATTACCTATTGACTTTCGATGCATTTATGCCTTCCAAATGAAAGACATTGTGGAAAAAAAAAGTCATTTTGAAAAATGACCGATAATTCTCATGCTAGTATGAGTATTCCCAATTTCAAAAATGTGCAAATATCTACTGTTTCTAAACTCTATAACTTGTTCCCATTTCAGAAATACATAGGTGTCATTCATACCAATTTTTCCATGTATACATTTTCCCACAATAATTGCTATATACCCGGTACATAATAAAAAGCCATTGCAAATTGCTGCTCAGTTTTTTACTCTGGGTTAGTCGGGTTCTTGGTGAACCTACAAGTCCTATATATCCCCACAACCAGTAAGGTCCAGCGGATGTAACGGTATATTGCTTTCAAAGAGCTGTCATAATTAGAAGAAGTTACAGGTGAAAACGTTGACACAAAAGGCTGTTTTTTTCAACTAATTTTCAATTTTTCCTATATTTAACTGTACGTTTCTATAAAGAAACCTTGATGGATCTACACAAATGACCCCTTGCTGAATTCAGAATTTTGTCTACTCAAATGTATAGCTTTCCAGGATTCAGTATTGCTTTCATACCCATTTCTACCATTAAGTGGAAGGAGGTTGAAAGCACAAAAATAGCAAAAATAGGCTATGTCCCAGAAAAATGCCAAAACTGTGTAAAAAATGTTGGTTTTCTGACAAAAGTCTGTCATTCCCTAAAAGCTGGGAAAATGGTGATTTCAGCCCCACAAACGCTTTTTGGATACCATTTGCAGGGAAAAATCCAGACGCTTTCATTTGCAGCCCTTTTTTCCCATTTTTCCGCAAAAAACCAAAATTTAGCTGTATTTTGACTAATTTCTGGGACCCCTCCAGGGGAATCCACAAACCCTGGGTAACTTTAGAATCCCCATGATGTTGGAAGAAAAGGACGCAAATTTGGCGTGGATACCTTATGTGGTCAAAAAGTTACAGGGCCTAAGCGCGCACTACCCCAAATAGCCAAAAAAAGGCTTAGCACAGGGAGGGAAAAGGCCTAGCAGCGAAGGGGTTAACATACTTTCAGTAACTTATATTGTACAACTACTCAAAAAGCTACAACTTACAACAAAAAACAGCCTATTATTAATCACATAGGCGAAACCTAATACATTTAACAACGCTTGTTCTTTTTACAGTTACCCCTGACGAAGAGAGATTTCTCAAAATGCATTGGGTATGAAACATTATGAAGCTAATTTGGTTTGCCATCATTGAAGGAATTAATGTTATGGACTCATATGTCGGAATCATTATATTGCTAATAAAACATGAAAGATGTAAATATCAACGTTTTGTCTTGCTTAAACTGGACTAAAACATGGATTTAAAATGGATTAATAGTGATTCAAATGTATAAAAGAAGACAAAACATGATTACTCATGGCTTCTTATTGGCCTACGCTTTAAGTCTATGCATCCTGGGTACTGTTGAACTAAATCCGGCTCTTCAGTTCACATCCAAGAAAAACATCCTCAAAATTCATGGAAACCTCCAGGAGAGATGGACACGGTGGATAGCGTTAAGGCACTGGCACTAGTGGGAGTGGCATGTCTGGGAAACAGAGTGTATGACCTGGTAGAAAGCAGCAATACCTAATAAAAGATATACCTAAGACCCTCAGAGGTAGTCATCCTTCACCAAGCTTCTTGAAAGGCCTTGATGCCGGCCATCGAATTTTCAAAGTTTACGCCTCTAGGTGTAGGTGGAAAATGAGAAAATTAAAGAATGAATAGTACATCACTGCCCAAGGCCTGATTTTGGCCCCTAGTGCCAGACATGATACAAAGCACAGAAATTGCGGGACTGTTAAACCTGATTCCTTGGTGGGATATTCACCCAAACATTTTCCCTTCATTCCTCTTGTTATGCTGAATTTGTTTTTGTTGGTGTTGGCCTCTGCATACTTTACCACTGCTAACCTGTGCTAAAGTGCTTGTGTTCACCCCTTAAAACATGGTAAAATTGGACGACACCTAATTGGCACATTTAATTTAGTCGTAAGTCCCTAGAAATAGTACTCCTTGTACTCAGGGTCTGTAAATTAAATGCTACTAGTGGGCCAGCAGTACTTATTGTGCCACCCACTATACTAGCACTGTAAAACATACCTCAAACCTGCCACTGCAGCCTGTAGTGCAGTTATAAACTGCCATTTCAACCTAGCAAAATAAACATTTTGCCAGGCCTAAACGTTCCTTTTTAATACTTATAAGTTGGGAAATGTCCTTCAGGACGAACCTGGAATCCCCCTGTGCCTTCACTGCGCTGGCAACAGAACGAATGTGTCTTTAGCACGCATTCGTTCTGCACGCAAGTCGTTACAACGACTTGCTTTGGGGGGGCTGGAGTGGTGTTCGAATTAAAGTCCAACACCTTCCCTACTGTTGTGCAGACTGGAGTTGGAATAGTAAATTAAACTACTCCAATATCCAGCTCCCCCCAAAGGCAAGTCGTTATAACACCTTGCATGCAGAACAAATGCATGCTAAAGACGAATTTGTTCAAATGACGGAATTCCTAAGGCATGCGTGAAGAACGCATGCGGAATTCCATCATACATTCTTATAAGCCACCCTAAAATAGACCCTAAAGACTTATAGTGCAGTGCACATTGTATTTAAAATATGGGCCATATGTGTTTAGGGTTTGCATGTTCTGGTAGTCAAAAACTCCTAAAGTCGATTTTCATTCTTGCAAGGCCTATCTATCCCATCGACTAGCACTGAGTTACCTTATTACATTTAATAAGTGCTAACTTTGGTTTGGTGGCTGGTAGAAATATACTGTTTACACTCAAATACATTGTAATTTAACATTCTCTTTAACGGTGAAGCTGGATTTTAGGTCACAAATCTGAAAATGCAGCTTTTAGAAAGTTGACATTTTCTTGTCCCAATCATTTGTGCCTTCTGCCAGTGTCCTGGGTCACATGACTTTGAATGGCTCTGCTGTTAGGGTTGGTGCATTGCTTCCGGACAGTAACACAAAGGGGGCTTAGTAGGGGACAGGATGACTGGGGAGGGCCTGCACCCAGCCACACTTGCACTTCAAATGCTTTGCCTCCTACCCACACAAAGGAATCAGACATCAGGCCTGCCTGCCATTTGTCACCCCCAGAGAGTTTGGAGATTTGACAAGGGAAGAACTTTCTAGAACCAGATTTGGGGTTAGAAAAGGGAGTTCCCCTCCGCACACAAAGGTTGGCACCAGGTATAAGACTAGACCTCCAGAGCCACTCATCAGAACACTCCTGGACTGTGGAAGTTACAGAAGAACTGTCACAGGACTGCCCTGCTGCTTGAAGAAGTACCTTGCTGTCTAATAAGGATGACTGGACTTGCTTACCTTCATCCCAGGCCAATCCAGAGTGACTCCAAGGATCAGTTGGCTGAGCTCCTGTGTGAGATACAAGGACATAACAACTTCAGAGGTCGCACTGCAAGCTGACCTGCTGCGAATGAAACTGCCTGGACCTGCTTCAGCCCTGCTGCCCTCTGCTGGAGTGAATCCCCGAACCCCAACAGGTGCCTCTCCAGGTCTGGGCTGGCATCAGAGTGTACGCCTCTGCACAAAAAGGTGAAATTCTTGAAGTTTGGGATCCGCGCAACCGCAAACTGGCCCGTTGATGCTAAGACTCTGCCGCCAGCGATGATCGCCTAGGCGAAACTCTGGTGAGACCTGCTTTTCACACTATATCGACCTCCAGCAACAACCAGCGATGCCAGAGGCGCACTTCGTGCTACAGCAACATCAGCCCACATTGGTTGCCAACGTGAAGCTACAGCAATGATCGTGCACGAAGCTGACCAACACTTCGCGCTACAGTAATGGCCACCCACGACACTATACCTACCCCTCGTTGCCTCCTCCACTGCGAACAGAACTCTTCATGCCATGCTCATGAGGTAACTCTTCAGCAGGACTAATCTGGTCTTTGTATCCAACCCACTCTCCGTTGCGGTTGGCCTGAACTTCTGACTTTCACCCAATCTAGCTTGACCAGATGATCGTGTGCGACACTTTGTGTTTTTAGGCACTATTTTCACTAAAAACTTGTAAATTTAATAACTCTGATTCTACTGATTGGTTTTTGTTGTTCTGGTATAATTGTATTTATTAAAATGTACTCTATTTTTGTAAATTGGTTTGGGACTTTTCTTGCGTTGTGTTTTCACTTTATTACTATTGTCTGCTGCATACATACTTTAGACGGTGCTTCTAAGTTAAGTCTGACTTCTTTTGTGGCAGAGGGTTAAGCACAGGTTAATTTAGTGACTTTTGTGGTTCACCCCGACAAGGATTGTGGTTGTTGCCTGAGTGCAGTTTCCAAACCCTTCAATCAATAGCTCAATTTCTCACAGGTACGATCTTATAGTGAATGTCATACTCAATGCCTGAATGGAGAAGGCCACATCCAGTGGTAGATATTTAACACTATAGCCCTTTTCTCTCAAATTCTAGATCACTGGATATCACTGTTGGCAAGAGGACATAAAGGCACTGGATCTACTGGAAAAACCCACTGTGAGACTAGTAATAATAATAATATCCATCTCCAGAGTGGTCTCACCATTAAGACTTGGACTAGATCCCACCAAATACAAGCCAGGAGCCTGGAAACAAGCATGGAAGGGTGAAAGGAATATAGTAGAGCATTCGACTGAGAAGCATGGGAACAACAAAGGAGGAAACCTATTGAACTGATCTGCAAAAAGATCCACTCTCAGACTTCCAACCATAGGCAAATGGACATGAATATGCCTAGAGTGGGCTGCAACCCTCCTGGAGAAACATAATCACTCTTAGAATATTAGCACTGGTGCTCTCCACACCCTGATTGTGTAGTTTTTGCAGTCTACACAGGTGATTTCCCTATCCAAACAGCAATCTGAAATGCCAGGGACGCTATTGCTATTGCATCTGTCTGTACACCCTGCTGGAACAGGCAGGTGCTTTGTAATGATGCAGACAGTCTGCATAGCTAACATCTGGCTCTCTGTAGATTGTGTAAATGCCCTTAGAGGTACCTTGCCCACAGTCAGCTACTTCTAGCTGGTGAAATGCTGATGGTCCATACGAGACCTGAGACTCCGAACAAAATTGACCCCAGGCTGGCTCCCCATTTACAACTATTAGTGTTTATTACTTATTATAGGACATACTTCAGAGGTGGTTAATTTCTGTAAAATTAAAGGATGACTGATCCTTTAATTCTGATTAAATGTGCCAACTCTGAACTATGGGCATAATTTAGGCATTGGTGGATGGAGTACAGTCCGCCAGGGTGGCGGAGAACATTACCTCCTCCATCCTGACTGATTACCATCTGTTAGCTTTAGAGATGACCGCTGGTCCTGAGGTCATCTTTGCACGTTTAAAGAAACTGCCGCCAAAGCGAGAGCTTGTTTCCCAAAAACGGAAAAACGAATGACCCCCACACCCTGGGAGTTTCTCCCAGGATGTGGGGCTCAATACTTCATTCATTCAAGATTCTTTATTTCGGCTGGATAGCCATAAAAGTACAATAAAAAGATTTAAAAAACAAGTTTTTAGAAAAGTAGGATTGATAGCAAATATAATCGGCATAATGGGGATGGGGGAAGCATTTATAAGACAAATAGGCATCATTGCATCTCACCAATGATAAGACTATCATTGTCCCCATATCTAGATCATCGCCTAAATTACAACTAACCAATAGATCATCTAATGTCAAAAAGTGTTTGATGAGCATTAAAAACAGTATAAAAGACTAAATATTGCCTATTCTTAAAAAATAGTTTAAAACAATTAAAACAAGCTGTCCTAAATGGCATAGAAAGCTGATTTATTAGAGACTTTGTGCAAATATACTAGTTTGTCTAAAGGGAGGGCAAAGTTATGTTATTTCCCGACTCTTTCGCCTTAATAATACTTCTGCGTATATTCCACATTGCAAAGAGGAATCTTGAAGTGACAGTTACAAATAGTGGCTGCATCTCATATTTTAAAAGCCTGAACACTTCAGTGTAATCTCTGATCCCTAAGTTCCTGCAAAGTTGAAGTACCCACTTGGACCTCACCTTCCTATATGCGGGACAAAAAAGGATGACATGAAGTTCTGTTTCTTCGTTATGAGTACACCCCGGACATTCTTGAATTCTTGCTCCCTTCCATTTATTGGTAAGTGCTCGCAGCGGGAGCGTCCCATGCCTAAATTGTAAATAAAGGGGCATATTAGCAAGACCGGCGATAAAATTATCGCCGTTTTAGCGGCAGGAAACTGCCGCTAAAACGGCGATAATGGGCTTGCTAATATGCGTTATGGAATTCCAATAGAAGCCCATGTTAGATGTGCAGGACATCTAACATGGGCTTCTATTGGAATTCTATAACGCATATTAGCAAGCCCATTATCGCCGTTTTAGCGGCAGTTTCCTGCCGCTAAAACGGCGATAATTTTATCGCCGGTCTTGCTAATATGCCCCACAGTTTCTTAGCCATGGGAGATTGGATACTATCCAAAGCAGGCTCAAGAATATATTGGTGTTTTATGTCCAAAAACCTGGACGTCAGGGAAGAAGAAGCTGTGCACTGGGCGATTTGGACTAACTTAAAATTTTTAAAAACAGTTGTTAGGGATTTTTTTGGGGTAGCTAGGCAGGTCACTTCAGGAGTTATCCACATATTAGCCCACCCCATTTGATGGCACGTGTTCCTGATATAAGTCAACCATGGTAGATTACCTGCTCCCAAGATGGACATGACATCCTGCAATTCCTCCCTATACGATTGTAACTCGGGCGTACTCCAAAGGCGTCGCCAGTAATGGAGAGGACGAGAGACAATTTGGTCGGCTATTGGATTAATACCCAAGTCCATCCTAAGTGGTATTAAGGGGGTGCTTGAGGGGAGCCCTGCCAGCTGCCTAATAAAAATATTCTCAGTTTTTGACAGAATATTGGTCGGGCAATGGCCCCAAAGTTCAGCACCATATAGCGAGGCTCCCCTCGCTTGGGTTTTGTAAATTTCTGCTGGGGGGCCTAGTGCTTTATGGGTACAATTTTTAAATACTTTTATGATTCCCCCTATTGACTGAGTCAATTTGAGATTAGCTCTCTTAACTTGAGTCCCCCACTCCATCGTGTCATTAAGTGTGAGGCCCAGGTAGTCAAAAATAGTTACTCGCTCAAGTGGTCTGCCATCCAATCGAGGGTGTGGTCGATTTCTAGTATTGGCGCCAAATACCATGTATTTGGTCTTCTGAAGATTTATCTCCAAGTCTCTTCTCTTACAGAAAAGACTAAATTCTTCCAATACCCGCTGCATACCCATTGGCAACTTTGATAAGAGCAGCGTGTCGTCTGCAAACATTAGGGCTGGCATTTTGCGATTAGCTAGCCTTGGGGAGTCGATCTCTTTAACTGAAAGCAAGGTTTTAACTAAACCGTTTAAGAAGAGGGAGAACAGGGTCGGTGCCAAGACGCACCCCTGTCTCACCCCCTTCTCAACTGGGAATGGAGCTGACAGTTCCCCGTGCTTGCCATATCTTATCCTAGCATAGGTGCCTTCATGTAGGCGCTTCAGCAGATGGCATAGATATACTGGGACTCCCATATCACAAAGAAGGGCCCATAGCTGATCGCGCGGCACCATATCAAATGCGGATTTAAGGTCCACGAAAGTTAAATAAAGGGTGCCACCCCCCAAAATAACAGTTTTCGAATGGATCAACTGCAACCTGAATAACTGGTCTATTGTTGATATTTTGGTCCTAAATCCGGCTTGCAGTGGTGTTAGAACTGCCGTCTCGTCCATCCATAGTTGCAGTCGACCCAAAAGGACACGAGCAAATATCTTTTGGGTGACATCAATAAGACTTATTGGTCGGTAATTTGCTGGGTTTAGCGGGGAGCCTTTTTTAAAAATGGGGATGATTTCGGCCCCTGCTCATGTTGGAGGAATTGCCATACCACAAAAGATGGCATTAAATAAAATCTGTAAATATGGGGCCCATACCACTTGTTCATTCCTGAAGAGGTCACCAGGGATCCTATCCAACCCTGGGGCCTTGTTGGGTAGTAGTTTAGACAATGCCAATAGGACTTCTGCCATTGTACACAGTGGTGAAGAATACTGATTAGCGGCAATTTCATAGGGTCAGGAACCCTGCCATCTTTGTCTTTATCTTGGGCTTTTGAATATAAAACTTTAAAATAGGATCTCCAAACTTCCTCCCCCAAATTTGGTTCCAATGCCGTGTTGCCTTCCAATTTCCCCGTTTTGACTAAAGTCCAAAAGGATCTCATATCCCTTGATTCTAATGCCTTCTTGATCGCGTCCCATCTATCAATTTCCCATTCTGCTTTCGCTGCCGCAAGAGTATTTTTATAGTGCGCTCTAGACACTTTAATACCCAGACTATCACCTTCCCTGATCTTTAGTGTCAGGGCGCGTTTAGCTGCCCTACATGCCTTGGTATACCAGGGATTTTTAGATTTTAGATCAGGACTGGCGGAGCTCCTACCATTATGGAAGAACTCAGCCAGGGTTGATACCAGATCTTGGTGATTCTTGCCTATTACCAAAAGGGATTCTGGAGCATCACTATTTTCAGAAGCTGCAAAAGCAGCAACTAGGTGTGGAGTAATGTGATCGTACATAGAGGCCATTTTTTCTGGTGCTTGTACGATTGTAGCCCAACATACTCTTCTGCCCCCCTCAATTGCTGTTAAATTCGAAGGAGGTTGATGCCACACACCTTGGGCCCCTTTAATTTGTAGTTGATCTAGGGTTAGGACCAGTGGGTTGTGGTCACTCTCACATCTAGATAAGACTGAAAAACTCCGGATTCTATGCCATAACTCGACATCAACTAGAATATAATCAATTATAGAGGCCTGTCCGGGTTTCTCAAATGTGAAATTACCCGGACTATCGCAGGGAAAGCGACCGTTACATGCCCTAAGCGAGTGACTAAGTGTGAGAGTGTTCATTTGAAGGACAAGAGAGGTCCACCCTCTTATCTGATAGGTGTTACAGTCTGGAATTGACCAAACAGAGTCTTCCTCACTAGTGATGTTAGAAGCCATGCCAGAAAGAGGCTCGAAGTGGCAATTAAAATCGCCTCCAATTATTACTTTGATGGACTTGGATAAAGTGGGAAGAAATGAAAGAAGAGAATCTAGAGTAAACGAGGTAAGCCCATGCCTCACCGGACGAGAGTAGATATTGATGATAGCCAACTTAGGGAGATTTTCAATTGAAAGAAGGAGACACAGAATATCTGGGGAGGACGTGTCTATCAACTTGATCGAGCATCCTAGATGGATACCCACCCAAGTACATAGACCTCCAGAAGGTCTCCCCCTGAGCCCCTGGACAGCTGGGATGCAATAGGTAGCATATCCTACCCTATGCAATGCTGTTGTAGCCCATGTTTCTTGGAGGAGGCATACCCCGTTGGAATCTATGAATTCTCCCCAGTCCGGGAGGTCCATTTTAGCGGTTAAGCCCGCTATATTCCAGGACAAGATTTTAAGACTCTGCACATTTTCTGCAGGTCCTGTAGATGTGGTCAAAGGATCCCTCTCTAGTTGCAATTCTTGATGATGGGTCCCCTCCTGACCCTGTGAGCTGTTATCAGGGACCCTAGGTGGACTGGAGGGTGCACATTGGATACTAGTCGGTGAGATGTTCACTTGATGTATTCCCATAGGGTGACCAGGAGGAGCTAGGTGGATTCCCATTACATGGTCAGTGGGATCAGGTCTTTCATTGTTTGGGTGCTCTATTCTCTCTAGGGACTGAAGCTTCTCTCTATGGGTGCCTATGCAGGAATGTTGTTTAGGGTGCACAATTAGTCAGTCAACCAAATCTAGGGGACTGAACCTATTACTAACAGGGATGGGGAATAGTGGTGTTGGTTCAGAGACCCAACCCCTGTTTTGTGCACTACCTGACTGGGCCCTTAGTTCCCATTTCTTATACACACTACCCATTCTCTCTAGCAAGGGACTAGGGGGGTAAAAATAGCCCAAAGGAAGGGTCTGGATACCACTGCTCATCCCGAGCTGGCACCAATCAAGAATATGCTGGGTCACCCGACTGTCTCTGAAGTTAACCAACACACAGGGGTCGATTCCGATTCGGGCCGGAAATTTCTCCGACCGAGCCGGACCCGGAGAGATTTCCGACCGAATCGGACCCGTGCAGTCCGACCGAACGAGTACAATGCGTCCGTATGTTATCGGACTCGATTCGGTCGGACTCCCATTGAAGTCAATGGGAGCCGGTCGTACAACGCGTACGCGGGCTCCCATTGACTCAATGGGTGCGAGTCGGACAAGGGCGCCCCCTACAGCGGGTACGCGGCAAAGTGATTCGCGCCGTACACGCACAGGTAGGGGGGACCCATGGGTCCCCCCTGTGTGCGACTCGCACGGCTACGCGTACAGGGGGTCCGACACGGACCCCCAAAGTACGGCTCCGACAGCTCTTACGAGCCGGAGTGCGCGGCTCGGTCGGACTGCTCGCGGCGCGCATCGTACTTACCCGGCCGGGAAACGTCTCCATTGCGCGGTGCGAAGTCGAGTCCGAGCGAGTCGGTCGGAGCGGTTCGAGCCGGGAGCGAGTCGGTCGGAGCGGTCGGGACGCCCGGACGAGTCGGTCGGCGATTTTGCATCGTACTCGCTCGGCCGGACCCGCGTACGGTTCGGTCGGGAAACAGGGCTCCGAATCGGATCCGGTAAAGCCGAATCCGATTCGGAGCCCTACCGGCCGAGATCGGAATCGGCCCCACAGTCTCCCTTGATATCTTTCTGCCTCTGCCCCACCCAACTAACCCTGCGTGCGAATAGAATTTCGCTATGTGTCTGAAGGGGAAGGGGTCTATTTTTATTAAACCAGTGAATGACTTTGTTTTTTAAATCTGAGTAGGTCTCCACATATCCTGAGTCTAGCCTTGGTACGCCTGCTAATACAACGACGTATGGGGTAGAAGCAGGAGGTAAGTCTATACATGGCAGAAGTGAGTTAATTTCCCTCCGGTTGAATTGGAGTGTTATCTTTATTATTTCCCTTAATGTTTCTAGGTGCATGATCAATTAATGGGCCCTGGATAGTTGTCACCACCTTGGTGGCTTGCATTTTATCCATTATATTTTGTGTCCTATGCTGGGGTTGATCAAAACCCTGATGTTGTTGGAGTGAAGAGGTAGACTCCGCATGAACGGATGATTGTGCTAGAGATGCTATTGGTACTTGGCCTACAAAAGGGGGGAGCACAGTTAATGCGGGTAGAGTTTCTGGATTTAAATGGAATTGGGGAGATCTATCAGGTATCTGAGATTCAGTTGGTTTAGTGGCATGCCAAATAGCCTCGATTTTGCTACCCCAAGAAGTGACCAGAGAGGACAGCCTATCAATACGTGTCATTGCTACTTCAAACTCATGTTTAATGAGTAGTTCAAAATGGGTTTTGAGCTCTTCAATCAAGTTTTGGGCCCAAGACGGTGCCTCCATAGATACTTTGCTTCTATCGCAAGGTGCGTTATCATTAGATTTTTGAATATGCGCCACCTCAGGTAGTAAGTTCCCTTGTTTCCCTCCCCTTTGATTTTTATATTTTCGATGTGGTCCCTTTCTTTTTACATCCCCCCCTATGGATGTTTTCTTAGGGGGTTCCCTAGCAGTGTTTGCTTGTATAGGCGGTGTTTCTAGAATAATCGGGGAATCTGATAGTTGGTGGGGATTTAGAACTACAGGCTCCGAGAGGGCTGGGAACCTAGGTAGGGTCGGTGTTAAGGAGAGGCGTCTTTCAGTGCGTTCAATTTCGCTGGAAACAGCACCTATTGCTTGCTGCAACATTTTATCTATCGCTGTAGGTTTGGGTGTCGGTGGGCGAGTTTGAGTTTTCTGCCTAGTATTTGGCTTTGTTTGTGGGGCAATGTCCTTTCCCATGGCTATTTAACTTGAGGGGAAGCCCGAAATCCAATTTACAAGTAAGCAATTATAAACAAGTGAATGAGTTCAGTACGATCCACGATTTACAACAGTAATGAGAACTTATGCTTACTTTTCTTTCAGAGAACCTAAGAACCCAGACAAAAGCAATAGTTCACTTAGATAACACACATAGGTTTGCGGAAGCAAATAACTCACATAAAGGAAAATGTCAGGGGGGTGGCCCAGCCCAGCCTCAATCAGACTCGGACGGGCTCAGACGGGCCCGCCCTTGGTCCGGGCTTCGTCCCGCGTCGCGGTGGTAGAGGCTGCGCTATAAGCGCGTTGGTCACGCCTCCCCCTCACTCGCGGCAGCTGCGAGGTAAAGCGGTGCACTCTGGGGGTTAGAGTCCTCCCCCGAGTGTGATGGTATGTGCTGGACCGTCGGATGGCAGCGCCGTAGCCCCTGGGACCCTCGTCCCACCAGGGGTCTTCCTGTAGTGCTTGGCGTTGGAAGCAGCAGATGATCAGGCAGGGAAACAACAAAGAACAGCAAAGGTCGCTCAATACTGTTTTCTTTTGTCCCTGAACATCAGGTTTTATCTGGTGGTGACGAACAGAAAAAAGGAATGGAACACAGAATGACATCACAAAGACACTTGCCCTTTACAGGGAGACATCAAGCAAGAGGCCCTGCTATCCTTAGAAGATGGGGGACATGTAATCCAACGATTAGTGAGGGAGAAGCATCTTGCAGGCAGTGAGTGGGGGAAGAGTACTGCACAGACAGTGAGTGTGGGAGAAGTACTGTGCAGGCTGTGAGTGGGGGAAGAGTGTTGCACAGACAGTGAGTGAGGGAGAAGCACTGTACAGCCAGTGAGTGAGGAAAAAGCACTGTGCAGGCAGTGAGTGAGGGAAGCGTACTGCGCAGACAGTGAGTGAGGGAGAAGCACCGTGCAGGCAGTGAGTGAGGGAAGAGTACTGCACAGACAGTGAGTGAGGGAGAAGCACCGTGCAGGCAGTGAGTGAGGGAAGAGTACTGCGCAGACCGTGAGTGAGGGACAAGCACCATGCAGGCAGTGAGTGAGGGAAGAGTGCCTCGCAGCCAGTGAGTGAGGGAGAAGCTTCGTGCAGGCAGTGAGTGAGGGAAGAGTGCTGCGCAGACAGTGAGTGAGGGAGAAGCACTGTGCATGCAGTGAGTGAGGGAAGAGTGCTGATCAGACAGTGAGTGAGAGAGAAGCACCGTGCAGGCAGTGGGTGAGGGAAGAGTACTGTGCAGACAGTGAGCGAGGGAGAAGCATCTTGCAGGCAGTGAATTGGGGAAGAGTGTTGCACAGACAGTGAGTGAGGGAGAAGCACTGTACAGGCAGGGTACAGGCAGGGAGTGAGGAAAAAGCACTGTGCAGACAGTGAGTGAGGAAGAAGCACCATGCAGGCAGTGAGTGAGGGAAGCGTACTGCGCAGACAGTGAGTGAGGGAGACGCACCGTGCAGGCAGTGAGTGAGGGAAGAGTACTGCACAGACAGTGAGTGAGGGAGAAGCACCGTGCAGGCAGTGAGTGAGGGAAGAGTACTGCGCAGACCATGAGTGAGGGAGAAGCACCGTGCAGGCAGTGAGTGAGGGAAGAGTGCCTCGCAGACAGTGAGTGAGGGAGAAGCTTCGTGCAGACAGTGAGTGAGGGAAGAGTGCTGCGCAGACAGTGAGTGAGGGAGAAGCACCATGCAGGCAGTGTGAGGGAAGAGTGCTGCACAGATAGTGAGTGAGGGAGAAGCACTGTGCAGGCAGTGAGTGAGGAAGAAGCATAGTGCAGGCAGTGAGTGAGGGAAGAGTACTGTGCAGACAGTGAGTGAGGGAGAAGCACTGTGCAGGCAGTGAGTGAGGGAAGAGTACTGCACAGACAGTGAGTGAGGGAGAAGCATCTTGCAAGCAGTGAGTGACAGAAGAGTACTGTGCTGACAGTGAGTGAGGGAGAAGCATCTTGCAGGCAGTGAGTGAGGGAAGGGCACTGCACAGACAGTGAGTGAGGGAGAAGCACCGTGCAGGCAGTAAGTGAGGGAAGAGTACTGCACACAGTGAGTGAGGGAGAAGCACCTTGCAGGCAGTGAGTGAGGGGAGAGTACTGCACAGACAGTGAGTGAGACAGAAGCACCGTGCAGGCAGTGAGTGAGGGAAGAGTGCTTCGCTGACAGTGAGTGAAGGAGAAGCACTGTGCAGGCAGTGAGTGAGGGAAGAGTACTGCGCTGACAGTGAGTGAGGGAGAAGCACCGTGCAGGCAGTGAGTGAGGGAAGAGTACTGTGCAGACAGTGAGTGAGGGAGAAGCATCTTGCAGGCAGTGAGTGGGGGAAGAGTGTTGCACAGACAGTGTGTGAGGGAGAAGCACTGTGCAGGCAGTGAGTGAGGAAAAAACACAGTGCAGGCAGTGAGTGAGGGAAGAGTACTGCACAGACAGTGAGTGAGGGAGAAGCACTGTGCAGGCAGTGAGTGAGGGAAGAGTACTGCACAGACAGTGAGTGAGGGAGAAGCACCATGCAGGCAGTGAGTGAGGAAAGAGTACTGCACAGACAGTGAGTGAGGGAGAAGCACCGTGCAGGCAGTGAGTGAGGGAAGAGTACTGCACAGACAGTGAGTGAGGGAGAAGCACCTTGCAGGCAGTGAGTGAGGGAAGAGTACTGCACAGACAGTGAGTGAGGGAGAAGCACCGTGCAGGCAGTGAGTGAGGGAAGAGTACTGCACAGACAGTGAGTGAGGGAGAACCACCATGCAGGCAGTGAGTGAGGGAAGAGTACTGCACAGACAGTGAGTGAGGGAGAACCACCTTGCAGGCAGTGAGTGAGGGAAGACTACTGCACAGACAGTGAGTGAGGGACAAGCGCGGTGCAGGCTGTGAGTGAGGGAAGATTCCTGCGCTGACAGTAAACGGGAAGCTCCATTAACACAGTGAGTGATGGAGAAGCCCTCACTATGCAAATAGTGAGTGCGGGAAAAGTACTGTGCTCACGGCTTAATTTATAACAGAATATGCATAACAGAATAAGTGCCAGAACCCAAAGTTTTACTCAGGAGACGGGCCGGCACTAGTGAATGCCTGCGTGCCAAATACCAGGGCTGCATCATCTTGATTCCACCTCTTGCTGTTATATTCCATATAGGTACCATAATAT
The DNA here is from genome assembly GCA_963921515.1 of Calotriton arnoldi. Taxonomy (NCBI): domain Eukaryota; kingdom Metazoa; phylum Chordata; class Amphibia; order Caudata; family Salamandridae; genus Calotriton; species Calotriton arnoldi. Next base: position 170,573 of record CAWUFW010016727.1, read on the forward strand.
AGGCCTCAGTAATTTCATCACCCTTCACCTATATTCTTCCCTACATTACACTTGTCACGGTTTACAGGGACTGACCTTTTACCTAGATACAACACTGCGTTCAGAAAGCGGGTTTTCCCTAGTTCGAACTCTCATACATTATGCATGAGGATTCTTGAAAGCACAGCAGGACTACCATCTCCTGTATAAAATCTATGTACAAAGTTCATGCCCAACGTCATCCTTAGGCCGACACAGTAACACAGCAAGGTAGGACCCTTGGGGAGACCTATGGGTATATATACATCACATCTTGCTAAGATAAGACAGAGGAGACCGAGACTTCCCGGCCGACACACTGACCAGAGACACTGAGGTTCCTGCATGCAGACACTCCAGCTCGCAGTGGTCTAAGACATCCCTTGCGGGATGTCCAACTCGAGACCAGGATGGGGTCCCACAGTCTCTCACTTCAGGTAATGGGGTTGACTAAATCCTAGAGGGATTCTTGGCTTAACACCTACACACAGGCTAGGTACATTTAGGTACATCTAGTTAGGGAAGCATCGTAGGAGTACGCATCTTTTTATCATGTGTTTTATATACTCTAATGTATTCATGATTATTGTAAGATGGTAGAGCTATACCATCCGTTTACTTTTATAGTATTGCTAATCATTTATATCTTATACTGCCTAACGGTTGTTGCAGCTCATCTATTCTACACCAGAATAACAACTGTTCAATAAATTCTTATTGAAATCGCCCAGCCTGTTTATTCTGTGTATCTCTCTGAGACAGACTAAGTAAGCACGAGTGACTGAGCGAAAGGTAGTATATTGTTTCCACTATCCTGAGGGATCAGGGTTGTCATGTTCGATGGTTGCCAGGAACTATTCTCTCCTTGGTAAGAGCAGATTCTAGTGGCACTGTGAGCTAGTTGGTACAAAGGCCAACATACCCGGTGGGGGTGATCAGAGTCAGTCTGACACCAATCCTACAGTGTATGTTGTCTAAACGCGCAGATCCTGTATACTTTCTATAGGAACTACACGACATGGCGCCCAACGTTGGTTGGGTACTTATTTAACAGTAGAATCTGAGTAGTTCAGTCGTGCTGTTCTCAGAAATCCCTATTCACAAAACACCAGAGACGTCTGGAGTGGGTGGGCAAAACTCTGCCACCGCGTGAGTAGGCGAAATATCCTATTTATTAGCTTGAAGGACACAGTGTTCCTAAAAACTGTGCAAAACACCTTATCTTAGTTCCCTTGAAAAAATTCTTCTTCACTTAAAACAATGACTGAAGATGCAGACAACACGGAGAGAGTCGTGCAAAATTTGCACCTCTCAGACGAAGAAGAAAATGCAAATGCAATTCAGATTGCAGAAATGCTTGCGCATGGTTTAACACCTAGGGGTGGCATAGTAGCTTTCGTGATTGAGGCACACAAATCATACAGAACAGAGATATTTTATTCATGGGTTACATTCCCAGCAGCAAATGCAAGAACAAAACTTTTCATTTTTACAGAGAAGATGAACCACCAGCGGAATATTGTGCGTATGAGGACATTGAGGTTCCGCTCACGTACCAGGAACACTTATACTGGTTTAAAGGCGCCCTACCCCATACAATAAGAAGAGTAAGACTCGGGCCTGCTCGAAAGAGAAGGGGCAACATGGCCAACATTAGCAGCCTACACACCACATCCTGACATAGAAACTAATCACTGACAGAATATCGACTACAGCACTATCGACGACAAAAATATCGGAGCCGAAATATCGATGTCCACAATATCGAAGTCCTATCTACATTATGGTAAGTACAAAAATATCGAGAGAAAAAATATCGCTGTCAAAAATATCGTTGTTAAAAATATCGGTTTTTTTTAATGTTAAAAAATAATGTAAAATAAAGTCAATAATACATATAATTAAAAGAAACATAGTTAAAATTATTTTAAAATGTTTAAAATTATAACTAATACATATAATGTAAAAATAAATTAAACATATATACGCATAAAATATAATATATATACTTAATAATATTTATAAATAATTATTTTAATAACTTATAAATTGTTAAAAACATTAAAAAAATTATAAATACATAAATACAAAAAAACAATAATATAAATAAAAATATAAAAATATATATAACAAATTAAAAAATTACAATATTTTTAATCTTTTTAAAATAAATTATACACTACATTAACTAAAACATTAGGGAAAGTGTTGGATAGCGTAGGGGTAAAAATTACTATTCCCACTCCAGTGAGTGCAACAGTAGGGAAAGTGTTGGATAGCGTAGGGGTAAAAATTACTATTCCCACTCCAGTGAGTGCAACAGTAGGAAAAGTGTTGGATAGCGTAGGGGTAAAAATTACTATTCCCACTCCAGAGAGTGCAACAGTAGGAAAAGTTTTGGATAGCGTAGAGGTAAAAATTACTATTCCCACTCCAGTCAGTGCAATAGTAGGGAAAGTGTTGGATAGGGTAGGGGTAAAAATTACTATTCCCACTGCAGATAGTGCAACAATAGGGAAAGTGTTGGATAGCGAAGGGATAAAAATTACTATTCCCACTCCAGAGAGTGCAACAGTAGGGAAACTGTTGGATAGCGTAGGGGTAAAAATTACTATTCCCACTCCACTAAGTGCAACAGTAGGGAATGTGTTGGATAGCAAAGGGGTAAAAATTACTATTCCCACTCCAGTGAGTGTAACAGTAGGGAAAGTGTTGGATAGTGTAGGGGTTAAAATTACTATTCCCACTCCAGAGAGTGCAACAGTAGGGAAAGTGTTGGATAGCGTAGGGGTAAAAATTAATATTACCACTCCAATAAGTGCAACAGTAGGGAAAGTGTTGGATAGTGTAGGGGTAAAAATTACTATTCCCACTCCAGAGAGTGCAACAGTAGGGAAAGTGTTGGATAGCGAAGGGGTAAAAATTACTATTCCCACTGCAGATAGTGCAACAATAGGGAAAGTGTTGGATAGCGAAGGGATAAAAATTAATATTCCCACTCCAGAGAGTGCAACAGTAGGGAAAGTGTTGGATAGCGTAGGGGTAAAAATTACTATTCCAACTCCAGAGAGTGCAACAGTAAGGAAAGTGTTGGATAGCGTAGGGGTAAAAATTACTATTCCCACTCCAGAGAGTGTAACTGTAGGGAAAGTGTTGGATAGCAGAGGGTTAAAATTAACATGCTTATCAATTAAATAATTTTTTTAATTAAATAACCAATTAATAATTAATTAACAATAAATTAATTATGAATACCAATAAATTAAAATTAATAAATACTTTAAAGAAATTACATTATTTCCCACCCTATTCCCCTATAAACCTACAACCCGCTCCTAAAATAAATTAACACAATTAATATAATTATCAATTAAGCAATTAATAAAAATAATTACCAATTAATAATTAATTAACAGCAAATTAATTATCAATACCAATAAATAAAAATTAATAATTACTTTATTATAATAAAATTACTTCCCACCCTATTCCCCTATTAACCCACAACCCGCTCCTAAAATAAATTAACACAATTAATATAATAATCAATTAATAAAAAATTAATTACCAATTAATAATTAATTAACAATAAATTAATTATCAATACCACTAAATAAAAATTAATAATTACTTTATTATAATTAATTTACTTCCCAGCCTATTCCCCTATTAACCTAGAACCCGCTACTAAAATAAATTAACACAACTAATATAATTATCAATCAATTAATAAAAATTAATTACCAATTAATAATTAATTAACAATAAATTAATTATCAATACCAATAAATAAAAATTAATAATTACTTTATTATAATTAATTTACTTCCCACTATTCCCCTATAAACCCACAACCCGCTCCTAAAATAAATTAACACAATTAATATAATTATCAATTAATCAATTAATAAAAAATAATTACCAATTATTAATTAATTAACAATAAATGAATTATCAATACCAAAAACGTAAAAATTAATAATTACTTTATTATAATTAAATTACATCCCACCCTATTCCCCTATAAACCCACAACCCGCTACGGAACTAAAACGCAAAATTTAATTAAAAATAATTAATAATTTCTAAAAATTATTATTTAATTTACTATAATTAAATTACTTCCCACCCTATTCCCCTATAAACCCACAACCCGCTACGGTACTAAAACGCAAAATTTACTTTAAAAAAAATTACTAACTTCTAAAAATGTAATACATATACTTAAAAAAAATACAATACTTAACAAAAAATATAGAACACATACATATAAAATACATACTAAAATACATGACACTAATATAAACATTGATATTATTAACAACAATATTTTTGCAAACGATATTACTGACTTCGATATTAACAAAAACGATATTTCTTACCTTCAGGTCGATATTCTGGTCACCGATATTCTTTTTTTTTTTATCTGTTATTTTTTTATTTTATTTTTTTAAATTATTTTTATTTTTATTTTGAAATAAAACAACAAACAACTCAGCAGGTACATCGCAGTCAAAGTTCGTCGATCACAAGCAAAAAGATTTACAAGAAGTGATAATACAAAGTAGACGGAGTTTCAATTAATCTTCTTATCTTCCTTGGTGACGTCCACCCCCTGTATTAAATACCCCTCGATTCCCTCAACTAAGGGGCCGATTCCGATTCAGGCCGGAAAACGTACCGACCGACTCAGTACGGGAATGTAGTCCGACCGACACGTACCGGCGCAGTCCGATCCGCGTAGTACGATGCAATGCATGTGAATTACGACCGACTCGTACGGAACACAAGCCGAACGACCGAACCGCATGGAAAGCAGCCATCCGGCCAGAAAATCTACGCGAATCGAACCGACCGACACGCACCAGGAATGAACCCGACAGATACGTACCCGCGAACTCCGACCCGCGCAGTACGATGCAATGCGTGTAAAACCAGACCGAGTTGCACAGAGCTCAAGCCGTACGACCGACACGCATAGAAAACAGGGAGCCGAAGCAACCCAATACTCCGCGACCGACGCGTACACCGCACATGAAACCCAGCAGAAAGACAACGTGAAAGACTCGGAGAAGCTCGCACGAGACAACTGCAGCGTCCGACTCGGTCAGAAGAACGTCTCCTACATGCCCAGAAAATACAAAGGAAAAAAGACAAAAAAAAGGGCCAAACAAGCAATGACAAAGTCAATAAATAGTGGGGGAAAAAAACATGGAACCAAGACACACCCACAACTCCACCCATATAAAGGCCACAAATCCCTACCATGATCCTTTGCAAATTCAACTGACCTGTCAGCACAGAAGACCATCAGACAGCAACCACAGACACACTCACAACTCATCCATCACATAAGCCACACACCATTAGCATTACCCTAATAGCACCCTCACATACACCCAGCAAAACTGACACTCACCCACCCTCACTTCCACACTCACACACACATCAATCCCCACCACCACCCATCACCATGCCCCCAAAGAAGAATCCAAAGTTCCTAGACAGTGAATTGGAAGTCCTGGTAGATTAAATCCTAAGAGTAGAGCCACAGTTGTTTGGTACATTGGTCCAACAGAGCCCCATGTCGCAGAAAACCAAGATGTGGGAAAGGATCGTCGACAGGGTGAACGCACAATCACCATGTTTGCGCACAAAGGAAGACATCCAGAACAGGTGGTATGACGTGCGCCGGAGGGTCAAGGACCTACTCAAGAAGGAATATGCCTTGAGTCATCGCACCAGCAGTGGCCCTCCTGCCAAACCAGTATACCTCAGGTCCTGGGAGGAGAAGGTGCGGGCCATCCTACCACCAGAGAGCGTACATGGACTATCAGACATCCCAGAGCCTGGTGAGTACACAACCAATATACCCAATATTGTGTGACAATACACACACCCTGTCAAGGGGATAGTGAAACCATGCACCGTTAGCAAAGCCACAGTAACCAAAAGATAATCATCCCAAGATGTGTATGCTAGTCAGACAAACACAATACCTGCCATCTCATAGTGATATGTAACTGTGTCATGACATGTACAAATCTAACAACAAATAGAGCAAGGCAGTGACACAAATCTAACCAACAAACACTGTCAGACATTTTGCCACCACTAGAACACCACCTCACAGGGAAGCTGACTGAAAGGAAGGAATTGTGTGTATGCTGGTGAAGTGAGTGTAGCCAATAGCATGATGGGAGTTGTAGTCACAGATATTGGTCACCCTCACAATTGGCCCATCAACACCACTCTGAACCATGCTCACATCAGAGGGAGTGGAAAAGAACTGACAAGATGGCTGACACTGGGTACTGCTGTGGGGAGAACAAGCCCCTGCTGGGTCTTGTGCTCAAAACAACAGCAGGACACCACTGACTGACATCCTGAAAGCCAACTTGCACTCCCTGCAATGGAAGCACGTACCATGGTGGGATATCTGACTGGGTGGGGAGGAGGACTGACAGCTCTGACCATAGTTACCAACAGCTTTTCTCACACACCCCCTTAACACAAACTCCACACAACTCACCTGGGAGAATGCATCGCCTCACACTCTAATTAAATAAACCACAAAGAACTACCACACTGGGTTATGCTGTGTGAAGCACAGGGACACTTTTGGGACTTGTAGCCAAACAAACGCCAGGACAACACTGTCAGCCATCCTGTCAGCACAGGCACACTACCACACAGGGAAGCAGAGTCAAAAGGAAGGAAGTATGGGCATGCTGGGAAGGGGGGTGTAGGCAATAGCATGATGGGAGTGGTAATCACAGCTCAACATCCCCCACCCGCATGGCCAGGCAAGCTCACACTGAAGCATGCACACCTCACAGGGAGTGAAAAGCCACTTCCAAGATGTCTGACACTGGCCTCAGCTATGGGGAGCACAAGGCCCTGCTGTGAACTGTGCACCAACAAACAACAGGACCACACTGTCAGCCATCTTGCCATTGCTGTCTCAAACACACTGAAGTCGACTCAAAAGGAAGGAAGTATGGGCATGCTGGGAAGGGGGGTGTAGGCAATAGCATGATGGGAGTGGTAGTCACAGCTCAACATCCCCCACCCGCATGGCCCGGCAAGCTCACACTGAAGCATGCACACCTCACAGGGAGTGAAAAGCCACTTCAAAGATGTCTGACAATGGTGCTCTGTTGTGGGGAGCACAAGGCCATGCTGGGAACTGTGCACCAACCAACAGCAGGACACCACTGACTGACATCCTGACAACCAACTTGCACTCTCTGCAATGGAAGCACGTTTCATGGTGGGATGTCTGGCCTGGGGGGAGGAGGAGTGCCAGCTCCGACTACAGCTACCAGCAGGCCCTTACATACACACCACTTCCACTAACTCCAAACAACACACCTGGGACCGTGCTCCACAAGAGAATGAGTGAAAAGCCACTTCCAAGATGTCTGACACTGGCCTCAGCTGTGGGGAGCACAAGGCCCTGCTGTGAACTGTGTACCAACAAACAACAGGACCACACTGTCAGCCATCTTGCCATTGCTGTCACACTCACACACAGTGAAGTCCACTGAAAAGGAAGGAAGTATGGGCATGCTGGGAAGGGGGTCGTAGGAAATAGCATGATGGGAGTGGTAGTCACAGCTCAACATCCCCCACCCACATGGCCCAGCAAGCTCACACTGAAGCATGCACACCTCACAGGGAGTGAAAAGCCACTTCAAAGATGTCTGACAATGGTGCTCTGTTGTGGGGAGCACAAGGCCATGCTGGGAACTGTGCACCAACCAACAACAGGACACCACTGACTGACATCCTAAGAGTTAACCTGCACCCACTGCAAGGGTGGCATGCTTCATGGTGGGATAACTGGGCTGGGGGAGAAGGAGGTCCGGATGTCAACCAAATACCACCAATGCTGGCCATACACACACCTACTCTGCAAAAACACATTGCACACGTGGGACCAGTCACTCCCAAAGTAAAAGCCCTGGCAAGATGGCTGACACATGGGCATGAGAAATGATGTGCCTGCAATTCACACCCATGCACTGGCCAACCCAAACACGTACACACTCACAGCCATTGCAACTCTATGTTTACACACACTGTCAGGGGATGCAGTGTCCATGGGTGCCCCCTGGCCTGGCTGTGAAGGTGTGACTTGCAGATGACAACTGTGGAGAATCAGACAAACTACATAGCACAAAACACACAGGAAGTCACAGAGACATCATTGACAGGGGACACCTGACAGTGAATGCAATGGACACACCAATATACCGGACATGTGCCATGGTGTCAGTCACACAAGTTGCGGTTGTGAGCTGCATTCCACTCCCACATTGTTCGGCAACATATGCATCCTTCACACAACACACCACTCACTGTCATAGACACTGTAGACACAAGCACCAAGCTGGACTGCATTTGAGGAGACATGCTACTCACAGCAGCAGAACTGCAACACACACCACTGCCCATCACTGTCATGACAATGGAAAAGCCAGAGAGCTGCTGTGCCCAATCCTTATCACCATGGAGGACATTGACAAGATTAATCACGTTTGCACGTACAAAACTCAGCAACAACATCAATAGCTACGTTAACAGCATCACTTGTATGAAATGAGACGTGAACTAGGAACCCAGACAACAACACAGATACTCCCAAGAGATCCCAGGCATACCGGACTGTGACCATGTTGTCCAGACACACCAATGTGATGCACAAAGACTGGCAAAAACTGCCACCACACATGGCCCAATCTTGAAAGATATCCTAAGTGGAATTGCACGTATGTCCCTGTTAAAGGACAAATGTGGACAAGGATGACACACCTGTGTCAGGCACGTGATGGCCCTTGAGTAGCAATGGCCATGTACAGCCAATCTATACATGAGCTGGTCATGCACACACCTCAACATTCACATTGAAATGCTTCAGGTTGGCAGGACAATGTGCTACAACAATATCAACCTATGGCTGTGACAACTTAGCACAATGCAATGTACAGGCACGCATCCAGATGTACAGTCACAACTGTCATGTGTTTGAACCATTGATGCCTGTAGAAACATAACATACATTGTGTGTCTCTTCCAAACACAGGTGATGATGGGGACACAGCAGCAGATGATGAGTAGTCCATGTCCCAGGCTCCGGTGGCCCCTGAGCTCTCTGGTGTGGAACAGCCTCTGCCCTCCTCGGATGGCGAAGACCTACCTGGCCCCTCCGGTGTGAGTCATCATGCAGCACCAGCAGGACCACCATCTGCACCCCCTGCACCCACTCCTCCAACATACAGACCACCCCCGCCGACACGGACAGACCAAGGACACTGAATGACAACAGCACAGGGACCCCGGCCCCCCGGGAAGCAACGGACAACAACCCCAGTACCAACCCCCAAATGGGCCTAGGGTCACCTGTGCGTGCCACCACAGGTCCCGCACGTGTGGCCAGGGGTGGTGGGAGGGGTGGTAGGCAGAGGTCGCTGTTTGCAGAGGGGTCTGGACTGCATGATGACCCACAACTGGTACGCATTGCAGATGCGTACCAGAATAGCACCGGAGAGGTCAGCCAGGTAGTGGGGATCCTCAAGGACATTCAACAGCAGCAGGCTGCCCATCATGCCCGCTTGGACTCCCACATGTCCCGTGTGGAGACACACATGTCTGGCATGGAGATCAAGTGGGACACATTGGAAGAACTGACAGCGGTGCAGAGGGACATATTGACATGCCTCCATCAGATTAGCACCAACATGTCCACACCTCCCTGTGTGCCCACAACATCTGGTGCCGCAACAACTGCAACTGCCACAGGGAGGGCGGATGACTCTGGTGGAGAGTCCTCTGCACCGTAGCGGCCTGCACGTGAGGGTCCCCCCAGAAAGAAGAGGGGTCATCCGAGGAAGGACAACTCAGAGGCAGATGGCCATGTACATCCCCCAGGAACCCAACACCTGTTCTGGAAATTCTCCTTTGTGTGCAAACTGTTCACCCTGTCGAATGCAACCCAACTCTCCTACATGACATGGGGAGTTTAAGTTGGACTAATGTATCAGATGACTGTGGACTTTACTCAGGACATTTCTGCTACCAACACTTCCAACTCATCTGGGAACTTTGGATTCCAATCCCAATGTACAGCACCCACCAACCTGTGCACTATCCTCACACATGTATGTAAATAAACTCACTAATACACCATACTTGCCTCTGTTGTGATTCCAACGTGGTATTTTGTCATGGAGATGATGATCTGCTAAATGACACTGTGCATGCTAACTGCAACAGCAATTCCAACACTGTCATGTGAGTCATGGCAACGTGACACATATGAGGGAGACACACCACTAGGGCAACACAACACATACACACCAGGGGCATCTGACTCATCGCCTACACTGATGTTGCCAGGAAATACAGTGGAATGCACAGACACCACACCTATTCAGAGTCTGTGTTGACTAGCCCACAGGTGCAGTAAGCAAATGTCAGTCAGATGTGTGACCACAGACAACACACATCCCAAAGTGAAGCACAGGTTCATTACACATTTGCAACATGTTGTTTCCACTACAGATGCAAGGTAATCCCACGTGGCAGTGGCCACACAGTCAACAAGTGTTGAAGAAATAAAGTCCAGGGGTGTGTGCCACATCACCTGTAGGGAAACGACTGCTTGCACCCTGGAAGTTGAATCATGGTGTCGGGGGATCACAGTTGACCAAACAACTCTGAAAGTACCCTGTGAAGGACAGACATGACACACAGTCAAAAGCACTGAAGAACAGGACAGAACTGCAATACACATGCCCAATACATGTCACAAGATACCTACACAAAACCAAGTTAGCATGTCAACACTGTTGGGGAGTACAGACTACCTGTAAGGACACATCGCTGCACGCATCCAGTCAAGTAGCACATGGCCACACTCAAACAGCAACATAGCACCACCAACACATATCATGCAAACTCAAATCATTGACATAACATCTCTGTATACTCACATTCAGCTGAAGAAGTTGGTGATGAGCTGTGTGCGGACATCACCCTCATCATCATCATCATCATCATCACTGGCATCGTGGCCCAGGCCAGGATCCTCCACAGGTGGCGGACGTTGGTCATCGTCATCCAGGATGAGAGGCAACTCCTTCTGCACTGCCAGGTTGTGTAGCATGCAGCAGACGATGAAAATCTTGCACACCTTTGCAGGGGCATATGGGAGGGCCCCTCCTGTCTTGTCCAGGCAGCGAAAGCGGCTCTTCAGGAGACCAAATGTCCGCTCGATCACTCTCCTGGTCCGACCATGTGCCTCATTGTAGCGCATCTGGGCTGGTGTCACAGGGTTCCTGAGGGGTGTCAGCAACCACGGCATGTTGGGGTATCCGGAGTCACCTACATACAGACAATTGCACATTAGCTGAGTTGGAAAAGAGGGTGGAATACAACATTGCAGAACACACACAATGGTACAAAGTCAGTACACACCGACAAGCCAGGCACGCTGGTTCTGCATCTGTGACATCATCCTCGGGATGCGACTACTCCTCATCACGTAGGCATCGTGTGCAGAACCGGGGAAACGTGCACACACATGTGAGATGCTCATATCTGCAAGACATACCACCAGAGCATTGATAAAATGGAAAATGTTCCTGTTCCTGTATGCCTGCTCATGTGCCTGTGGTGGTACCAAAGCCACATGTGTCCCATCAATGGAGCCGATGACATGTGGCATCCTCCCCAGGGCATAGAAGTCACTCTTGACGTCAGTGAGTTGTTGACGTTTAGGGAAATAGATGTACTGGTTCAAGTATGTTAACATTGCCTCCAAAACATCGTGTAGCACACGGCTGAACATGGTCTGTGACATCCCACCAGCAGACGCCACAGTGTGTTGAAAGGTACCGGTGGCAAAGAAGTGTAGGGCTGCCATCACCTTCACCTTGGGGGTCAGCGCTGTAGGGTATGGCCGGCCAGGTAGCAAATGTGGGGCCAACCGCCCGCTAATTCCTCAATCAGCAGCCTGTTGAAGCGGTACCGTCAGATGCAGTCACGTTCCACCATGGTTGCAAGGTCAGGGAATGGTCTATGGACAGCTGGTGCCCTGCAGTACATAGGTGAACAAAGAAAGATTGACAGTCACCCCACGTATGTGGCACTGACCATACTAAATATCACATGATACATCATTACAAGACACAAGTACTTGATGTGTGTGCCGTTCTGTATGGACATATATGGCACCTACATGGCCATCATCTAACATCTCAGTTCAACATGTGTTGACAACAAGTTCCAGGTTGTGCTATGGGAAATCATTAGGCTGTGTCAAAGTACCCATGTACTGCTGTCACGTTCCAAACACACACCACAGTGACAAGTGAGGACAGATGTGCCCCAGGCATCACAGCTCTTTGACAGGTAGATTCCCAGGGACCCTGTATTGCCACATGGACACTGGCATGACATGGCGTATCATGTACACGCCAGCAAAACAACCATGACTCCCACAGGTAGTGGCCCCTGTTGCCTCTGCAGGACAGACATGGACGTCTGTGACACACACACGCACAACATCAAAGTTGATGCACAAACAACGTGGATGTGGAGACTGTCTCCCATTGTGCACATGGAATCAGAGACATCTGGAACACAACATGCACACAGACTGTGGAGGGCCATCACAATTGTGGCAATGGGTCACCCTGTGATGTACATACCATCCCACATGGGACTCAGGGTGTATGTGACATAACATACACATATACAACCTGGAAATGTGACCATGCCACATGCTCTGAACTGAACAGTTGAACATCACAGTGGTCATGTGCACAACACACAAAGGATTCTGTCCCCATGAACACGTGCACAGCCTAGGAGTGGCTGCCCCAAGTGCCACCCAACAAACCACATGTTGACCCCCATACACACACAGGTAATGCAGCCTTACATGCCTTAGGATACAGTGTGGACAGGCTGTGGTGTTGTAGGTGTGCCCCTGAGTCCCTGGCAAGTAATTGTGGCTGGCATACGTTCACCTGTGACAACCATGGTGACATATGCGAGTGACTTGTACAGGGACGCGTCGTACAGCAATGGACCGATCCGTGCGCACGCATTGGCCATTGCATATGATGTTGACGGATGCGTGTTGTGTCTCGAAATACGCGTCGTACAGCAATGGACCGATCGGTGCGCACGCATTGGCAATTGCATATGATGTTCACGGATGCGTGTTGTGTCTCGAAATAGGCGTCGTACAGCAATGGACCGATCGGTGCGCACGCATTGGCCATTGCATATGATGTTGACGGATGCGTGTTGTGTCTCGAAATACGCGTCGTACAGCAATGGACCGATCTGTGCGCACGCATTGGCCATTGCATATGATGTTGACGGATGCGTGTTGTGTCTCGAAATACGCGTCGTACAGCAATGGACCGATGGGAGCGCACGCATTGGTCATTGCATATGATGTTGACGGATGCGTGTTGTGTCTCGAAATACGCGTCGTACAGCAATGGACCGATCGGTGCGCACGCATTGGCCATTGCATATGATGTTGACGGATGCGTGTTGTGTGATGTAATACGCGTCGTACAGCAATGGTCCGATCGGTGCGCACGCATTGGCTATGGACTGACATGGTAACGGACGCGTTTTCGAAGCTTTTACGAGTGAATTCAGTTGGCCAGCCACAACAATGTTGCAAATTCATGGGTGTCATCAAGTTGAAATTTTGAAGGATGCTGTGAGCGTGTATAAGTGGTGCAATTCCATAAATTGGCCAGATTCAGAAGATGTAAACGACTTGGACCTATCACTTTGGACACATGGGACAGTATCTGCCTCTGCAGCACACATATAATGCTGGCTGTTCCCCTGAGAGCTCACTTGCCTGCAATACATGCTCCAGGACGACATCTGCCACCACCACTGCTGCTGTCTCTGCATCCTCTGGCTACTGCAATGGCACGTACTGTGGAGAGAGCCCCAGCCTTCAGCACTTAGGAGAACCAGGCCCTGCTGGACAGCCTCCTTCCACAGTACAGCAAGCTGTATGGGAAACCAGGGGAGCAGGTGAGTGTGCTGTCCACTGCCTTACTAATTGTGCATGTTGTCTGACTAGCAAGACTTACAGTGTGTACACCAGTGGCTAGCATGCTCACTGAGTAGTTGTCACCCCCAAAGTGTGTAGTTACATGCACTGAACAGGTATAGTGCAGTAACAGTGCATTCCAACAAGGTTGTACTTCCCAGGCAATGATACCATTCAGTAACTGCTGGACAACTGTTCATAGCCATAGTTGCACTACCTGTGTACATCATATGCCCCTGTGATTGAGACATGTATATCCAACTGTGTGATGCACGGATATGTTGCATGTGTAGTAATGGCCTTTTCACTTTGTCATCCTCACAGGTTGATGCCCACCAGAAGCAGGAGATCTGGCTGACCATCGCCCGGGCAGTACGATCTGTGGGGGTCTACAGGCGCAGGATCCGCAACTGCCAGAAGAGGTGGCAGGACCTTCGTGGCTGGACCCGGAGGATCGCAAGGGTCCAGCTGAAGCTGTCGCCTCCTCGCAGGAGGGGTGGACACCGGACCCTGACCCCCCACATGCTCCAGATTCTGGCGGTGGTCTTCCCTGACCTGGATGGGCAGCTGAAGGCCAGACAGCAGCAAGGAGGGGGTAAGTCATAGCCTTTTCTGGGTACTATGACTAACATGCTCTATGCACTCCTTTAGCCTGGTTCCACTTCCACAGTACGACTGTCTTGTCGTCCTGGACTCATGTCCCTCACTTGTGTCATGCCCCCTCCTCATCTGATACACAGGTGTGGCCCTTACAGTCTGTGACTTAGGTCACTTGGGTAATGTGTACTTGCAGTTACCTGTGGTTCAAGTTGGGGACAGCATCAGTTACAGGAACTTTGTTCTCGGCTGCATGGGTGGTACAATTGCTCACACAATGCCTGTGATCTGACATGTACTCTGGGTATGGCTTCAATATGTGTTCCAATTGCTGCTCTGACTCACCACATGTCTGGGGTATGTGCCACACACCCATGCTGCAGCAGAGACCAAGGTAGGAGCCTCAGAAGTATGTACATCATGTGTGTGACACATGCATAGCCACCTGCCTAGTGTTCAGGGTAATACCATGTTGCACATGGACCAGGACTGTAATGCCTACTCCAGACATCGAAGGCACTCTGTTCTCCCACTCCCATGTGTCAGCATACATATTGGGCATTGTGAAGGGTGCACTCAGGTGTCTGCCTCTGTGTCACCGTGGTGTGGCCTTGCTTTTTGGACTCCTGGAGTGTTTAACAATTTGGGGTGGCCAGCCATCTGAGTTGTGACTATAGGATCTGCACATTAGTTAATGCATAGGTCTCGGATCCCTTGACTGTGCACAATGGTGTATGAAACATTGAGGTGCAGGCAGCTGTGGTTCATTCTCATCAGACGGTGAAGTGCTCATGTGTATGGATTTGTGTTTGCAGTCACTCAAATGTCTCATTTGAATGATGTGGGATCATCTTAGTCCTCATGATGTGGGTGGCCAGGGGTGCACATGTGCACCTGTCAGCTACAGGGCTTGCATTCACAAAACTTCCATGATTGTGACACAGTGCAGACTGGTGTTGTGTGTATGCACTGCCCCTGTGACAGGAGACAGTTATGACTGACTTGCCAGACAGGCCTATGCCATGACATTCAACTTGCAAAGGGTGATCCAGCAGTAGTGTGATATGTCCTGCATGCACACCATTGTCGCATTGTCTATCAGGACATGAGGACATCATTGTGTCTGGTGATGGAACCAAAACCCGCATATCGACAGAGACTCTGCCCATCACTTTTCCTGACACATGTACTGAGTCAGTGGCAGGAGATGGCATGTGTTTGGAGTGACACATTTCCATATGTTCTCTTGGATGTCCAACAACTGTGTATGTGGTGCATGTGTGCACATATGATTAGTCGCATACAACAGGCACCAGACAGATGGGTGCATGGACAGGTAGGATATGAGTGGCATGAATGACTGTCAGGCAGACAATGGGCTTCTTCAAATCAGTGTCAGCACTTATTGCAATGTCTAGCAAATGATGGCAGGGCTTGCTCTGTGATGTGCTGTACTTACTGTGGTGTGTGTGGTCAGTACAGGTGTCTAATGTTGCTCTGTTTATCCTGATTGTTTGCAGATACATCCACGGCCACAGGAGGAGACAGCTCCACGGACCAAGAGGAGCGGCAGAGCCAGACTGGGTCCACTGCAGAGGAGACCGAGGGACCCAGTGGCACGGAGGGTGAGGGGAGCCACACTGAGGAGACCTCAGCTACGACCACCTCGGCTGAGGAACACAGCACTTCCAGTGAGGACTCCCTTGTGGAGGCGGGTGTCAGCAGACCACGGACAAAATTGAGCAAGTCTGTCCCCACCACCACCACCATCTCCACCCTCCCATCTGCTCACATCCCACATGTCCGTGGAGGCTCCCGTGTAGGGGAGCATGTCTCCTTCATGCCAGGCACCGCACCCCCTGCCTCTGTCTCCCCTGCTGCCCTGAGTGTGGAGTCTGTGGACTTGCTGAAACAGATCCATGTAGGGCAGACATCAATGCTGAGTGTCCTCCATGCACACACGGGTCTGTTGACACAACTGGTGTCATTCATGGAGGGCATGTCATCTGGCATGTCTGCCCTACATCGGACCAATCAGTCCATGGCCTCCTCACTGACAGCAGCAGTGTCCCTCCTGCAACAGTCCCTCACCCCTCTTACCTCTGCCCCATCCACAATCCCCAGCACCCTACCTGTCCCAAGCACACACACACCGGCACAGGCACCCACCAGCACAGACACAAGCAGCACACAGACACACACGCCAAAATCCAGACGGACACGCACGCACATTCAGGGGACTGATACCTCACTCACAGGGGATGGGGCCCAGACACACACACACGCATCCACGGCAACTCCGCAGTCCTCAGATACCTCTCCCTCCAAAACCCCTTCCCTTGCCTCACCTGCAACCCCCCCCCCTCCCAGAAGCTCTTCCTCTGTGAGCTTGGCCTCTTCCCCACAGATCCATCTGAACCAACGTACAGGCGGAAGAGGCGACCACCACACACAGAGGGGAGTGCCCCTCACACCCGGACACCCTCCCCCAGGCACAAGCAGACTGAGGACCCCATTAGGAAGTCTCCCCGGACCAGGAAGGTCAAGCCCCACCACCACCACCACGCAGCTCCACCACACAGTCTCTCTCCTCCATCCCCCAGGCCACCACTCCACAGGTTCCCCCACCACACCCTGCCCCAGGTTCCCCCACACACCAATACTGCATCCCCAAACTGCTTAGGCCCTCCCCCCTACCACTTGCTCTTCCACCCCCAACCCAGACGCTCGGCCTGTTTGTGCCACTGGTGTGGAGACCGGGTCCCCCCTCTGTCCTGCCCACCTCATCTGCCCCCCTTCCACTCCCTTGGAGTTATGCACTGCAGTGGAGTCCACAACCACCCCGTGTGACTTGGGCACTGCAGTGGGGACCCAGTCCACTCCATCTGACCGGCCCACTGCAGTGGTGCCAGCACCCACACCATCTGACTTGTGCCCTACAGTGGTGCTGGCCCCCACTGAGTCAGACACCTCCACTGCAGTTGCCGGTGACACTCCTGCACCCACCACCCCTTCACTGCCTCCTTCTGGCATCCCCTGATCCTGTCCCTGCGGTGCCTGGCCTGCCCCTTGTATGCCCCTCCGAGGGGGATGTCCCCTGTCCGTACCAGTGCAGGCAAGCAATGGGTGACAAGTTGTAACATGTCACCCTGTTCGGACTGTGAATGTGGACTGGCCATTGGCCTTAGTTACTTTTGGACTTCCAATTTTTCATTGGCATTGGCTGAATAAAGCGTATTTTTGTTTACTTGTGGTTTTGCTTTTGTTGTACATGATGTAGATGAGTATCATCATGCATTTGCTGTTGTAATAGTGTTCAGATCAGGACAATGAAGTGTTGCTGTGATGGACTCCATGTGGACCATGGGATATGTGTCCTAATCTAGTCTGGATCCATAGCATCCTTTGCTGCAGTCTGAGGGTGTAATGTTCAGCATTTGACACAGGGATGTACGTTTTGCATTTGTAATTTAACATCTGTGGCTTACACTGATGCACATCTGGTGGGCTTACCACTGTTCAATGTTTCTATTTCCCTGACTGTGAGCCCATCTCCACTGGACATGCAGTTTAGCACATCAATGTTGAAGGACTCATCTGTGTATACAGTGCAACTTGCTTGACACTTGTTTTGGGTATATGCAGATGACTGAAGTGACACTCCCGTACCCAGGCTGATGTGAGCAGAGCCTTCAGTGTGTTGTAATTGTTGACTCACTGACCGAGTGTTCTGCTGACATGTTTGAGTCGTGCACAGACAAGGTTTGGCACAGCGGACCTTCCACAGGAGTGGAGTGCCCTCATGGCAGTGTGTAATCCCGTGACATTGCCTGGGCCCGTGTTGTGTGTTGTGTAAGCATGTCTGTGTGTGTTCCCTTCCCCTTTCCTGCACAGGCTGTGTCCCTACGGATGTTCCTGTTTGTGATGCTTGCTGAGTTGTCCTGTGTTCATCCAGCATCTTGGACCCGGTTTCTCCGTGATGTGGGTGCATGGCAAACTAATGTTCATCAGGTTGTCATCCCTAGTTGTCTTTGTTGTCAGGGCTGGGGATGTGGGCAAACGCAGATGGGACACAGTCAGGATTCCCCTTGGCACTTGTTGGTTACACAAGTCATGTAATTTACAGTTTGTGGTAGCTTTCAGTGATTGTGACACGTTGTGTGTGTGACTGCTGCCACTCCTCAGGGTCAGAGCTGCAATGTTGGAAGTTGTCTACGTGTGTTCTTTGTGGGTCACCTTGGCTTCTTCATTGGTGTGTGACTGTGGCCGGGATCCCATTGATTGGGGTGGATTTCACATCATGCCCATGTACCGCGTACTGTGCAGTGTGTCAGACATTCACGTGTCTTGTTGACAGGCCAGGTGTGATGGGTTTCTGCACCTTAGTTCCCACAACCACCCCTGGGATTGTCATGGGTGCATGTGCAATGTCACCAGTCCATGTGAGCTTTACTGCTGCACATTGGTGGAGATCAAGGTGTGTGGTGTTGAGTGTGTTCAAATGTGAGTTGTTGCACGGCTAGACCCCTACCTCCATATTGGCCTTGGCTGACAGGCCGTGCTGATTGATTTGTGCTTGTGTAGGTGTGATGGTAGTTTGTTGCTCAGGACACATGGCTGTGGTTCACAGTGTGAACGACATCTACCTTTGTCATCACAGTGGGATTCTCATGCAGGCTAGTGTCACCACAATGTGGGGTCCCTGGGGGTAGTGCTGTGGTGGGTCTGTCTCTTGCTGTGTTAGTTGCTGTTCCTACAAGCTTGTGTGACATGTGTAATTTGGGCTCCCTCTCATCTAACAATGCCTGTTTGCCCACATAGGGGAATCCGATCCAGGAGTTACTTTTGTATGGCACTGTATACACATCTGTGTAATTGGAATTCAGGCCTCCTCATGTGTTGTGTGGTTGCCTGGGGACACTGGCAAACCCCCCCCCCCCATCACCTGTTGTGTTTGATATGCAGTGTGAGGCTGCCTGTTTGTGTTTGTGCATCTGCACCACTGCATTGGCATATCTTTAGTGTGCCATTGCCTGTATGTTGTTTGGAGGATTTCCCATGCTGTCCCTGGGACTCCTAGGTCATCAGTCAGCACAATAATCATGATTTGTATGTCCCATTGCTGCCATGGTATGGTATTTGTTCAACTCACATCTACAGTCTCCACAGGATGTCTACATTTGTGTGTCCATTAGTGCAGATATGTGGGTCTGCATTATGATGGTCACTTCTGGCATTGTGTAATTGATAAATGGAGACAATGTCAGTCCCCATGGGTGATGTTTGTCTGCACATGGCCAAAGGTATGTTTTATTTGCACTGCACTGTTTGCCTCACCCAATCTATGTTGCTATGGGACACAACCACTACTTTGCCACTGATGTGTTTGTTGTTCTGTGACCAGGAATCATCCATGCTGTTTGGCAGTTGCAGCTTTTTCCATGACAACACTTACCTTTTGGTCACTGTGATGATGGGGGTTTAGACCCCATTGCCACAATGTTCAAAATGTGCTTCAGCTATGGACCCCACACTTACCTTTTGGTCACTGTGATGATGGGGGTTTAGACCCCATTGCCACAATGTTCAAAATGTGCTTCAGCTATGGACCCCACACTTACCTTTTCGTCACTGTGATGATGGGGGTTTAGACCCCATTCCCACAGTGGTCATGGTCTGCTTGCATTGTGAAGGCCACACACATTTTTGTGTGACACATGTGATAGGGGGTCACATTGTATGTTCAATGTCATGTTCAGTGTTGTAGGCATTTGACACAGACTACACACTCTTGTCATGATGTTGGGGGGATGTCTTTTGCTGACATTCATTATGTTGGAGTATGCTGGTTGTGTCATGCATTACCCGTCCTATGAGTGGGGATGGTAGTAGTGGTAGGCATCCAGGCCCCCATGAGTAGGGGTGGTGGTAGTGACAGGCATCCAGCCCCCCATGAGTAGGGGTGGAGGTAGTGACAAGCATCCAGCCCCCCATGAGTAGGGGTGGTGGTAGGCATCCATCCCCCTATGAGTGGGGATGGTAGTAGTGACAGGCATCCAGGCCCCCATGAGTAGGGGTGGTGGTAGTGGTAGGCATCCATCCCCCTATGAGTGGGGATGGTAGTAGTGACAGGCATCCAGGCCCCTATGAGTAGGGGTGGTGGTTGTGGTAGGCATCCATCCCCCTATGAGTGGGGATGGTAGTAGTGACAGGCATCCAGGCCCCCATGAGTAGGGGTGGTGGTAGTGGTAGGCATCCATCCCCCTATGAGTGGGGATGGTAGTAGTGACAGGCATCCAGGCCCCCATGAGTAGGGGTGGTGGTAGTGGTAGGCATCCATCCCCCTATGAGTGGGGATGGTAGTAGTGACAGGCATCCAGCCCCCCATGAGTAGGGGTGGTGGTAGGCATCCATCCCCCTATGAGTGGGGATGGTAGTAGTGACAGGCATCCAGCCCCCCATGAGTAGGGGTGGTGGTAGTGGTAGGCATCCATCCCCCTATGAGTGGGGATGGTAGTAGTGACAGGCATCCAGCCCCCCATGAGTAGGGGTGGTGGTAGTGGTAGGCATCCATCCCCCTATGAGTAGGGATGGCAGTAGTGACAGGCATCCAGGCCCCCATGAGTAGGGGTGGTGGTAGTGGTAGGCATCCATCCCCCTATGAGTGGGGATGGTAGTAGTGACAGGCATCCAGGCCCCCATGAGTAGGGGTGGTGGTAGTGGTAGGCATCCATCCCCCTATGAGTGGGGATGGTAGTAGTGACAGGCATCCATCCCCCTATGAGTAGGGGTGGTAGTAGTGACAGGCATCCAGGCCCCCATGAGTAGGGGTGGTGGTAGTGGTAGGCATCCATCCCCCTATGAGTGGGGATGGTAGTAGTGACAGGCATCCAGGCCCCCATGAGTAGGGGTGGTGGTAGTGACAGGCATCCAGCCCCCCATGAGTAGGGGTGGTGGTAGTGACAGGCATCCATCCCCCCATGAGTAGGGGTGGTGGTGGTGGTAGGCATCCATCCCCCTATGAGTGGGGATGGTGGTAGTGGTAGGCATCCAGGCCCCCATGAGTAGGGGTGGTGGTAGTGACAGGCATCCAGCCCCCCATGAGTAGGGGTGGTGGTGGTGGTAGCCATCAGGCCCCTATGGGTGTGTATGGCATTGGTGATAGCCATCCCGCCCCTATGGTTCTGCTGTTGCTAGTGTACGTCATTTCTGCATCCCTATGTGTGTGTGACATATGTCGGGTACGTGTCGTTTGTTTGTGTAGTAGGTGTATGACTTACCGTCTGCGCCGTACGCGTCCGTACCGGTTCCGGTAATAGATGTACAGTATTGGTAGGACCTGCGCGATGGGATTCATGGTTGGTTCGTCTCGTTCGGGTTTCTCGTGGCTTCGACTCGTACTCGTAGCTGGCTTGTTCGTCTCGTAGCCGTGGATCGTCTTGTGGCGCGAATCGGAGCTTATGTGCAGCTCTCCCGGATGCTCTGACGTGCTGGACGTAGCGACCAGTTTGGCGCGTACGGATTGCGCATCGTACTAGTCCGGCCGGAAGGTGCTGTATATTTACTTCTGTGCGACTCGAATCGGCGTTTACGGATCCAGCTCGGTCGGGGAACTGGAGCTGGAATGGGAACGTACGGCTCGCTCGGAATTTTAGCAGTAAAGCGCATTGTACTTGCTCGCTCGGACGACTGTTCGGATCGTTCGGGAAAAACTCGTTCGGCTCGTATTTTTTCCGGACGAATCATATTCGGTGCGCTTCCGGCCGAGATCGGAATCGACCCCTAAGTGTGTGCCCAGCTCCGCGAACCCCACGTCCAGGGGCCAGTTCATACATTTTGGAATACTGCTATATCGTCCTCTTCCATCTCTTGATGGTAGTAACTCAGCCATGGCTGCCAGATTTTCCTAAATTTTTGCAGGCATCCCCTCGCTTTGTATACCGTCTTTTCAGCTCCCATGTACATGTCCATGCCTGCACGCCACTCTTTTAGTGTGGGAATTTCTTGCCTCCCCTAGTATTTAGCTATGTCGCGTTTTGCCACTACAAGACCTAAGTTACTAAGCAGTAGTTGATATTGTGTAATGCCCACGTCCATGTGGATGCCTAACAGGATGTACTTAGGGTCCATTGGGATGTGTACATGGAGTATATTGTTTATTTCTAGCATGATCCATGTCCAGTAGCCACGAATTCGCTGGCAGTCCCACAGAGTGTGGACGAAGGAGTCGCACTCCGTTCTGCATCGCAGACACTCCGGCGTCTCCGCCCTGCCCATCGCATGCAGTTTAGCCCTGTCGTAGTATACCCTATGGAGAATTTTATAGTGAACCAATCGTAACCTGAGCTTAATCGCCACCTCCCTAGGGTGCATTAGGGCTGTCTCCCAATCAATGTCCTCTAATGTACCTACGAGGTCCTTCCACTTGCCCCGGAGCGTTAATAGATTATCGGGCATATTGTTTATTAGAGTTCTATACGTCCAGGAGACTGCTTTCTCTGGTATCTCTTCTTGGAGAAATCGGCCTTCCAGTGGGGCATATTCCGGGATGTCAGTAGTGTCGTGTCTCTGTGCCTGCCAAGCATGTCGGAGCTGGACATACTTATAATGCTGCGTATCTGTCAAGCTATATTCCCTTTGTAGATCTGCAAATGTCATCAAGGCGCCCTGCCGCATTATGTCTCCCAAAGTAGTAATCCCAATGGTATCCCATCCTTTAAAGCCCTTTAATTTTGCAAGTTCAGGAAGCCGTTTACCCTCCCATAGGGGCGTGGACTTAGTTAGTCTTTGCTCCCATTTCATTACACGTTCGGCCTCCCTCCATGCCTCCACTGCCCTCTGCGTTGCAGGCAACAGGCTTCTCACCCCATGGCCCCCATATATGTAGTGAAGATATGAGCGATTAGAAAATTGGAGTCTCTCCAGGGTGTATGTGGGGTGGTCCTGGGGGGCATGTCCCCATTCATTAATGACTATGAGATGTGCCGCTCTACAGTACGCCCGGACATCCGGCAGTGCAATTCCCCCATTATATTGGCTGCGCTGCAACGTTTGCAGCGCCACTCGAGGGTGGCCTCCGTCCCACAGTAGGGTTCGCAATTCAGCGTTTATAGCCCTAAAGATGGCTTCCGGTATTTTGCAGTACGAATTTTGGAAAATGTAAAGTAGCTTGGGTAAGGTGATCATTTTAAACATAGCAGCTCTCCCAAGTAATGTCAAGGGAAGACGCCTCCATCTAGTCATGTCTTCCCGGAAGTCCGCTAGAACGCGTTGAATGTTGTGGGTCAGACAGGTCGTCACATTTTCCGAGATATAGAGTCCTAAATATTTAAAGCCCTCTACAGCAACAGGGAGACGCACTGGCACGGACCGAATGTCAGTGTGGCCTCCTATTGGGTATATGGTTGATTTTTCCCAGTTTATCTTGTACCCCGCCTGCGTACCGTATTCTTCGACTACATGAAAAATGATAGGGAGCATCGTGACCGGGTTAGTGATATATAGGAGGATATCGTCTGCATAGAGCGAGATCCGTTCATCCAGCAACCGCCCCTTGGGGTCTCGGAACCAGGTTACATATGGGTGCGTTCTAATCAGGCACGCCAGAGGTTCCAGGACCAGCGCGAAGAGTAGTGGGGACAACGGGCAGCCCTGTCTAGTCCCCCGCTGAATGGGAAACTCAGCTAATTTTACACCATTTACTCGCACTCTCGCCCTAGGATTTGTGTAGAGGAGATCAATCCTCGTCCGAAAGTGATGCCCAAAACCAAATTTTATGAGGACCCGTCGCAGGAAAGGCCAGTGTAAAGTGTCAAATGCCTTTTCAGCATCGAGTGATAGAAGCATATGAGGGACCACACTCCCTTTAGTTGTGTCCAACCAGTTCGCAAGCCTACAAAGATTAAGGCGTGTAGACCTCTTGGGCATGAAGCCCGACTGGTCTTTGTGTACCAGGGACGTAATGACCGGCAGTAGTCGTGTGGCCAGTATAGAGGCCAATATCTTGGTCTCAACATTAAGAAGCGAGATTGGGCGATAGGAGCCGCACTTTTCCGGGGGTTTGCCCTGTTTTGGAATGACCACTACTGTGGCCTGTCGGAGGTCCGGGGGAAGTGCTCCTTCATCCCTTGCTGCCAGAAACATGTGTAGTAAGCGTGGGGCTAGTGTATTAATATTTTGCTTAAAGAATTCCCCCGGAAGCCAGTTTGGCCCTGGAGTTTTCCCCGACTTCTGTCCGGCAACCGCAGCATATACTTCTTCTAAAGTAATCTCCTCGTCTAAGGCCTCTGCGTCCTCACTTTGCAAGGTGGGCATATCTATGGCTGCGAGATAATCGTCTATGCTATCTTTGTGTGTCGTCAATCGGGCCGCATATAGATCGGTGTAGTAGTTTGCAAACGCTGCTGCAATCGTGGGTGCCGTCGTATGTTGTGTCCCCGCCTCTTCTAAATGCTTTACCCAATGGCTTCCCTTTCTTTCCGGCTTAACCAGGCTAATAGCTTCCCCGCCCTATCCCCTGACTCGTACAGTCTGTGGTGGGTGGTCAGGATTTGGGTGCGGGCCTCTCCTTCCACTAAAGCCCGGAGTTCCCTCCGTGTGATCTTCAACTGTCTAAGCATCTCAGCCTTGTTGTCCGGGGACAAATTCTGTTCTAATTCTAACAATTTACCTTCCAGATCCCGTATTTGCGATGTTTCCTCTCTATGCTTTCGGGCAATAACGTCTTGTAGTCTCCCCCTGAGGACTGCCTTATATGCCTCCTAAAGTGTGGCCTCCGAGGGTACGGAACCTTCGTTATCTTGGAAGAATAATTTAGTCTCGACGTCGACGGTATCTACTACCGTTTTATCAGGTAGCTCCCAGGGGTTCAGTCTCCAATCTATTTTGGGTCTACGTTCCCTACCCCCTACTTTTAACCGTAATGGTGAATGATCGGAAATACCTCTTGCTAGATATTCTACGTCTTCAATAGCTGGAATCTCTCCTGCTGGGGCAAAGAGGTAGTCAATCCGTGAAAAGGTCTTATGTGCCCCTGAGAAGTAGGAGTAGCTCCGGTCAAGTGGGTGATGCCGGTGCCAGAGATCGGTCAGTCCTAGGGAGTGGACAAAGTCTGCTTGTGGGGTGGGCGTCTGAGTGCTAGCCGCTGTGCGGGATCTATCTAGGCGCGGGTTAATCACATCATTAAAATCGCCCCCTATTATATGAGTCGAGGAGTCTGAGTCTAGCAGTATCTTAGCCACTGCCTGCAGCGTCAGTGGTTGAAGTCGCGGCGGGGCATAAACACTAGCCAGGGTAAACTCCCTCTGACCCCACACCTCCTGGACCGCTGCATACGTGCCCCCAAGGTCAACCCAGGTCTTAACTACTTGAAAGGGCTGGGTTTTCCTAATAAGGATGGCCACGCCACGGGCTCCCGGGGAGAATCCAGCATGTACCAGTGTGAAATATGCCCCTCTCCCAATAAATGCACATCGAGTACCTCGGAGGTGGGTTTCTTGTAGGAGAACTACGTCTGGCTTGGTCTGTTTAATATATCTGTTCACCAGTCCCCTCTTAATCTTACTACCCAATGCGTTGACGTTCCACGTCAACACAATATATGGCATGTCATGCATGACGTTCGTAGCTCACATTGTTTGTATAGGAAGTGGCCCCAAATCTGCCAGTCCCTGTCTTGTAGTTTCTGGCTCTGTAGCTGAAGACAACCTGCTGTTACTAAAAATGAAAAACCTGTAAATCGCCAAACCCCAAACTCCCCTCCCTCCCCCACCCTAAATCCCCCACCCCACATCCTCACGTACCCTACGTCTAACTCTCCAACTGTCAACATGACAACAAACATAAGTGTCCACTGAGGTGTCTGTCGCGCCCTCCCTGCCCTATCCCCTTATCCCCAAATAATAACCAAAACAGCAAAGGATATGTCTCTAGTCCAGGAAGGTGGTTCACACAATCTCTTCCTGGATACAAAGAAGTCTAGGAGGGGTGGCCTCCTCGCCGTCGCTGTGCCGCCGGCATGTTCTTCCAGCACGCCCTTGGTTCACATTTCTTCACCACTTTTGCTCTGATGCAATAAACAATCGTCTGTCTTTTCCTGGCCCGCCGCTCCCGTTCCCTCCACGTTGTGGATGGCTCGAAGCAGGGGGTGGTCTCCGTCAGTGTCCTCCGGGGATTCTTGTTCGGAATGGTCAGCATGGGTACTATCCCCATGGGTCGAATCTCCATTGGCGGCCCGGGCCCCCCCCTGCTCCTCCTCCGAGGGTCCCCCCCTCCGTCGATACGGGGTCCCAGGCTGCGTAGTCCCTGAGCGCTTCGGATTTCTTGCAGTGAGACGCCTCCTCGGCTTCATTCTCTGGGATCTAGGCTCCCATCTTGGGTGTGAGTCTCCCGGATGTGCCACCGCGCCACTAGGCTCTGGTCTAAGCCTTGGGCATTCCTCAATCCAAGCCAAGGCCTCTTCAGGCGTTTGAAAGAACTGGGTCGAGTCTTGAAAAATGACTTTAAGCTTGGCTGGGAAAAGAAGCATATATTGGATGCGAAGGGCCCGGAGTTTAACTTTCACGGAGTCAAAGGACCTCCGCATCTTCTGCTCCTCCCTAGAATAGTCGGGGAAGATCATGACTCTGGTGTTTGCCAGTTTACGTTCTCCCATTTTCCGCGCCTCCCTCAGGATTACTTCGCGATCTTGGTAGTTCAAGAATCGTGCGATTAGGGGACGCAGCGGTGCCCCAGGCGAGGGTCTCACAGCCGGCATCCTATGAGCTCGTTCAATGAGAAAGCAAGTGGAGAACTTAGCTCCTGGGAGGACTTCTCTCAGCCATGTCATCAGAAAGGCTATTGGGTCCGTGTTTTCCTGTCCTTCAGGTATCCCGATAAAGCGAATGTTGTTCCGCCGGGCCCTGTTCTCCGCGTTGTCGACCTTCCACATTACCTCCCTCATGGTGGGCTGGAGCTCCTTAATGTCCCCCTTGAAGGTATGTGCTGTGTCCTCTACTTCAGATATGCGGGCCTCAGTTTGAGTGACGCGGTCTGCAATGTTGCGCACGTCTTGTCGAAGAAGGGTCATTTCCGTTCTTATCTTCGCCATTTTGCCTTCAATGGCTTCTCTTGAGGCATAGATCGCCTGAAGAATGGCTGTATTATCCAGTGTACCTGCAGTGTCCCCTTCTGATTCTGCAGGTGCAGGAAGCACCTTAGTGTACTTGTCCATTTTCCCTTGCTTTTGCGTCTTGGGTTCCTTGTCTTTAGCCATTATCGGGTACAGGAAGTGTTTGCTGCTGTCTATACTAGGCTAGTAGCACCAGTAGGGGGTGTGGACAAGCCCGTTCCAGGGAGGCTGTTGTAAAAGGTGGGGTGTAGGAGGTAGGCACAGCACGTCCCTCCCGAGCGCGGACTAAGTAGAGGGTCCGCCGGCAAACGTCCTCACCCGTGTATCACTGTGGAAACGACTTTCCAGCGGCCAGATCGGTGTAGGGGCGACCTCTCACTGTGTATAGTAGCGCCGTAACAGCAGGGACCGCCCTCCGGGGATCACCAGTGCCCCAGTCCTTAGTAAGACTTCCGCTCGGCCCCCTGCGCCGCGCCCCTCAGAGGTTTCATCCCTGCACTACCCTGCCAGCACTGGAGGCCCAGCTGCGTCTGCGGGTCCGCAGTGCGCCCACTCCCGTGTCCGCATAGATCGGCGAGGCCCCAGGGTAATCGTCCATGCGGGGAGGGAGCAACCAGGTAAGTGCAGTCGTGCCTAGACCAAGCACCCGGAGGAGTTCACAAGCAACTAGCTTGGGCAGGATACTGGAACAAGTTTTGCGTGGCTCTGGATGACGATTGTTGTCATGCACCGCCACTGGGGTTACACACCACTCCAATGTATTGTTGGGTACCTCTCTTAAGGCTACTGACCCCACTCTGGCCCCTTCAGCTCTGGAGCTGTGGGACCAGCCAGCATAGGCGATTGTTCAGCCGACTGTGTGCCCCACGTGGCCCGTGGGACTCACCTCCTAGTTCCCGAGGCCTCCCGGCTGCGGTATAGTCACCCTGGGCAGTGTAGCAGGAGCGTGCGTGGCGGCGTTCAACATGGCCACCGCCGGCTCTCTGTCCAAGTTTGCAGCTGTGATCACTACAGGCGACGTAGGCCCCTCTCTGGCCTCTAGATCACTGGGACCTGGGTAATCGGCAATGCCTCGAGTCCAGGTGAGAGGCAGCGGCGATCTCACAATGGGATAAGCCCTTTGCGGGCGCCCCCACTCCCCCTATATGTGGGGGGGAGGGCAGTCACATCAGCAGCGGCACCTTCCCTCTTCAGGCCTCCTTAGCCAGCAGACCCGCACCGCCACCAGCCACGCCCGGCGCTCGTCGTACGCCGGCCCGGCAGTGCAGTCCGGGAGCAGAATACCTTCAGTCATGCCGCGTCCAGGCAGGCCCACCAACGGCCCTAGTTTCCTGAGGGACGCGGCGCGGCGTCTCACACCGCCGCAGCACAAAGGGGAGCAAGCAGGGAGCCTCTCCTCACTGGCGGTCTCTCCCACCACAGCCAGCGGCTCTCAGACTGTGTCCCGGTCAGGGAGGGCGGCCGCCTCAGCGTCGCAGGCCCCGCGAGGCTCCTCAACGTTGCAGCTCGTCTCCTCGCCGGGTCCGGCAGAAGGCAGGGGTTGCAGCGATGGCAGCTCGGGATGTGGGGAGACCTTCCATCAGGATCCGAGGGAGCCCTCAGCAATGTTCTGGCACTATCGGGTCCGGGCGGCCATCTTGGCGGCCGGGACCCAGTGTCTGTCTGATCGCGTATCTGGTAGCGATCTCACTGCAACGGCTGTAAATGGAGCTTCCACCGGGGGCCTGCAGTCTAGAGCATACTCAGCAGGCAAGTTTTGGTATGGTATGCAGCTGGAAGACAGGATTCCGGTCAGGATCTATTACGGGTGGCCGGAGCTCCGGCAGATGCGGCTAGTCAGCCATGCTGCTGGCCACGCCCCTCCCGGTCACCGATATTCTTGATGTCGATATTCTGTCCCTTCGATATTTCCAACTCGATATTTCTGTAGCTCTAAATAAAAAACTCGATATTATGTCTGTGCACCATAGAAACAATGCCAGGAGCAGACTTACTCATACGTCACAAAGAATTAATAAAACTTTACAGAAACATGACGCAATTCCTCATGAGGACACTTACAGTCCAGCCAGCAATAGTGACAACAAATACAACTAACATTCAAAACACAAAAACTCAGATTACACCACAAACGTTACACGCAGTAATGGTTAAAATGCCCGCAAAACGTAAACAAATGCCATTCTGGATAGCTCAGAAAATAACGCAGCTAGAAGCAGTAATCCCAAATATCAGCGCTTATGAAAAACACAGAATGCTGAAAATCTGCTTGCCCATGGGGATAACACCACTGATAGATGATTGTACCTCTTGGGGTACAGTTTTCGCTGCCATATATACCAGAACTCATGGTATACCCTCCTTAGCAGTAATACCAGATGTATTAAGACAAATACAAAATGAGTACGGAGCAGAGCCTGCTCTGAACTTAGAGATGAAGTTACTGGGTAACTATGCCCAGGTATCAGCCAGAATATTAGCAAATATTAAAGGGGAGGCAGCATCAGTGGCTATCCGCCTACGGCTAAGGGAATTCAGTCCTTGACAACAAGAACACAAACTACCTAAAATAATTGAAACTGCGTATGTAGAATTAGGCAGGGACAGTTTGGGTGAAAAAGCATTAAAACCACAACTGATGGGTAGTCCAGAGAAGGAGACCTTCAAGCAGACACCTGCTTCTTCTAAAAAGAAGTGGGAAAATAACAAAAAACAAAAAGTTAAAGAAAACAGATCTGAATCCAGAGGTAGATCTCCTCCACAGGAACAGTCCGAAAGGAGGTACAACCTTAGGAATAGGGATAATATTAAGAAACCTGACAGGTATCAGGATACTGATACACGTTCCTCTCGTTCCTTTCAGGGTTCAATGAAAAACTCTGAGAGAGAAGGACGGTCAGACAGACAAGAAGTGCGTACAAAGTCCAGAGACAAGCAACACGCTCAAGAATATACTTCCAAAAAAGAAGATAAACGATAACAAATACCACAGTTCAAAAAGAAGAAGGTTGCAAGTCTAAAGATCAGACATGCCCAGAATTCTGAGGACTCGACTAATGAACGGGAAATGGTATCTGACGATGCGAGACAGTATGGCAGAAGTAACAATAGCTCGCCAGAACCTGATGAAATTTCTGGTGACAGCGGACTTGAATGATTATATCACGGTGGAAACACCTGATACTAGGGTAAGCGTCCCACATAAATTGTATGAAATAACACTCCAAATGGAGGGGGACAAATGCAGGACAGTTAAAGGTCTCTTTTGGGAGAACCTAACGTTTGGCTATGACATTTTGTTAGCTGAACAAGATTGGCCACCAGCATTCGTCATGGATTGCCCTAGGGGAGAAACGGTAATTTTATCAGCATTTTCCGACCATGTTCCCAAATATTTAAAATATACATATGCCCGGGAGTGGGTGGTAGCACAGGCCCCCGCATTATACAAAAACCATGTTGGATGGGATGAGGATTCAACCCACCACATAATTCCATTGAAAAATACTCCAACTGCACAGAGGCAGTATCCAATAAAGCAAGAAGCTAAAAAACAGGTCAGGGAGATCTTAGATCAACTTGAATACCAAAGAGTGATTGAAACTTGCACCTCTCAAATGAATAACCCTTTGTTTCCCGTATCAAAACCAGACAACACATACCGTCTAGTGTTGGATTACAGACATTTAAACACTTGCACTAAAACATTTGCAGTACAGAATGCACACAGTGCCACATTAATGAATAACATTGTGCGGAAAAAATAGAAAACGACACTAGATATCTCAAATGGATTTTTTTGCCAAAATAAAGCGCCTGAGAGCAAATATTTGACAGCATTCTCAGTGCTAGTGTCCCAGCGTCAATTTTGTCAACTCCCCCAGGGGTATAAGAACAGCCCGGGGTTGTGTTCGGCTAGGGTAACTGAATTACTTCAAAATCTGGATGAGGAGGCATTGTCCTACGTAGATGATATTTATCTGACGGATGATGACCTGGAGGAACACTTGACCAGGGTGAGCACCACAATTTTGGGGTTCGCCTCTGAGGGTTACAAATTCAACTTTAAAAAATCAAAAATAGCCCACCTTAATGTCCTTTTTCTAGGCTGTGAGCTAACTTTTTGGAAAAGTGCGCGCTGCTCCAACCTCCAAAATCATTAAAAAATTTACAATCAATCCTCGGATTCCTGAACTTTGGCATAACATACATTTTAGATTACGCGGAAAGAGTAAAACCTTTCACCGATTTGATAAAACCTGACTTTTCAGTTAGACAGTGGACACAGGAACACACAGATACTCTTCGTTCCTTACAAGCTGACATGATAGCTTCAAAACACTTACAGACACGCATAAATGTACGCAACCTGGTGATCCGTGTAGTTGAGGGTCAATCTGGGTACACCTATCTAACATATAATGAAGGTGAGACAGTACCAATTGCATACAAATCACATTTGTACACAAATGCTGAGATGCATTTTGCATCAACTGAAAAAATTCTAACAGCAGTACAGACTGCTGTAGTCAGAGAAAGAGCCCTGGCTCAAGGGAAACGTATAATAGTCGTTACCCCAGTTCCAGCCTTAGAAGCTGCGACAAAGGCAAGCGTTCCCAACGCTAAAGCTTTACATCCAAGATAGATACAATGGGCTAATTCTCTCACTGCAACAGATGAAGAATACAGGTACGACCCAAATCTAAAAACACAAGCATTTCTGAAATATGAACAAGAATATCCTCTACCAAATGAAATAATGCCTCTAGATCAGTATGAATATATAATTTATACTGATGGTTAGGCTCAACCGGCCATAGGGAGTAAACAGCAATACAGCGCCAAGTGTGCTATCGTTAAAGGATGCATGCAGGATGGAAAGTTTCACCTGAAGTGTACAAAAACACAGTCTCTAGGAGACTGCACGGCACAGCTGGCAGAATTAAAAGCACTAATACTGGCACTGGTAAATACGGATCGAGAATTCCCCACACTAATCGTGTGTGATTCCTTCTACTGTGTACAGTCATATAATGAATATTTACATACTTGGGGACAGAATGGGTTTAAAGATGCAAAAGGTGGCACAGTTAAGCACAAAACGCTATGGGAACAGGTAGTGGAGTTGAAAAACGAACTACCAAGGGCTCACGTGATACATACACTGAGTCATCAACGTGATGGCGTTCATATTGAAGGGAATTCATTGGCTGACAAAGCCGCAAAGGGGGCTGTACGCACGGCTTCCATAGCTGCAATCACTCGTTCAAGAACGAGAATAGACGGTGAGATAATGGTTGCGATTATTGCTACACGCAGTAACTCAGCAGTACCGAAAAGGTTTCCACTCAAATACTCCTACAAATTAGATGCAAACAATGTTCCATTTGCTCAAATTCCTGAGGTGGGGGATAGAGTAATACCAAATATGGATCATAGGTTAGGATTAATTCTAGCAGCACACGAGGGTATAGGGTCTGCACATGCAGGAGTTACAGCAACTGTTTCTCTATTGAAACAGCGCTATTGGTGGCCAGGACTAAGAAAGCAGACTAAGGACTATGGGGCATATTCACTATTGCCGAATTAACGGCACTTTATCCCAGCCAAAGTCATGATAAATTTACCCCCCATTCACAAGCCCGTGTAAACAGCCCACAGCACCAGTTCACCCGCGATATCAGCCGCAAAAAACATCACCACAGAGGACCCCCGCAAATATCGCTAATGGGATGCAGAGTAGGCATTCCCGTGCCAAAAGCCGAGACAACATCACACCTCAACATTCACAACGACCAGTCACATCGGTGATAAAAACACAAAACAGGTGATAAGGCGCGTTAGCACCAGGAAATTTACACCTGCTCTGGCCTGGTGTAAAGTCGGACAGCAGCCAGCACCACAAAAGGGAGCACAGCCCAGGGCCACATCCGAAGGGCAACAGATGCCATGGAGCCACCCATCATGCGGCCCGGACACCCAAGAGGGCCACAACACCCACGTCCACCGCCCCATGACCCCAACCCACACCCGGAACACCCCCCCCCCGGACCACCACAGAAGCAGTGCAGACAAAGACAGCGGAATCCCAGGAAACGTACCAGCCGCACAAACCCAACATCTGACAATGTCACCGTCCACTACAGGCTGAAAGGGACAACCAACCTACGCATCCTGACCATCATCGCCTAACAGGCCTACGGCACCAACACAGCGGACAACCAACATCCCACCCCACACAAAGCTGATGGCGTGGCTGCACCTGTTGGCCCCTGGGACCCCCCAAACAACACCCGCCAGAGTCAGAGGAGTCTCACAGCCAGCCACATCAAAGTCCCCCACACCTGCCCTGGACTTCACCATCACCCTGGTACCCCAGTCCCCATACGTACAACACAATGCGCAGGATCCGCTGGAGACCAAG
Organism: Calotriton arnoldi; assembly: GCA_963921515.1. Classification (NCBI taxonomy): domain Eukaryota; kingdom Metazoa; phylum Chordata; class Amphibia; order Caudata; family Salamandridae; genus Calotriton; species Calotriton arnoldi. Next base: position 204,818 of record CAWUFW010016727.1, read on the forward strand.
CAAGGACCATACGCCATAGCAGGATGCACGCACGTGTTGGGGGCAATACACAGCACACATGTACTACCTGTGCCCCCTGGTGACACAGCACACAATCACCGCAACAGGAAGCACACGTCTCACATCAATGTGCAGGCAACAACAGAACACCTTGGAACACCCAACAATGTCGCCTTCAAATACACAGCCAGTGTGCATGACACCTACATCCTCCGACAGTCCATCATCAACCAGCGTTCCCAGGATGGCAACAAGGGAAATGCACAGCCCCTTGGCAATGTCCAAATGAACACCCCACACACCTCAACTCCACAACCTTGCACCTCACAACTCTGGCAATGCACACGTCACAAAATCACATACAACAGGCACAACAACATGCCCACCCACCAAACACGACAGAACAACTTACAATGTCCACATGGGCAAGCCCTGAACATGAGCCAGCAACGGCATGGCACCTCAGCCACATAATAGCCCAATGTGGGGAGAGGTGGCAACCAGCCATGTGTGAAGGATGCAGTAGAACCATGATTGGGAAAGTACACAATGCCAAGAGTGCCGGAGATGTGCTGGACACCTCGCAGTATGCAGAACACACCCATATCCATGGCGACATACACCGCTTGCGTATGGAGTGTAGTGGACAGTGGACTCCACCATGTCACCCCAGCCAGTGGGGTGACACCGCGGAAATGTTGCCTGTTACGCCCCCCCTAAGCATCAGCGGAGTGGGATGGCCCGGCGTACGCCACGCCAGCGTAGGGGTGTGAATAAAAAGCAAGTAGGCCTGGGCGTGGTCCTCTTCCGGAAAGACCCACGTCTCCGCCAGGGCGGTGCCTCCCACCCTGTCACGAGGCCGACGCCATCCTCGTGAGCGGCGTTGCCTGCGATGCTGTGCGCCTGCCGGACCCCGGCACGCTGGACCACGAACCCGTCAGGCCAGCCCCTGCGCAGCCAGGCCACACTGATCACCTTCCGACACCGGCTTGTGTCAAGAAGGGTCCACCACGTGCAAGTGCAAGCCCCGAGGCCCGCGACCTTGGCAGCCACCTCAGACCATCACGGCCTCCACGACACAGGCTCGCTTTATTCCTTTTTCGTTGATGTACTCTACTACCGCCCCCGGCCTACTCTTCGGACCAGTAGGTCCCATATGTGAAACTGCGTCCTGAGTCATGCATGGCAGTGACCCCAAATCCAGGCCAGCTGCCACAGCACCAGACCCCCGATCAGTGAGGCATAGTTCCATATGGGCATCTTGCGACACGTGGTGCCACTAACCCTGTTCAACGCCAGCCTGCTACTCGTGGTGCCACTAACCCTGTTCAATGCCAGCCTGCTACACGTGGTGCCACTAACCCTGTTCAACGCCAGCCTGCTACACGTGATGCCACTGAACCTGAACTACGCAGGCCGGTGGGGCCATCCAACCTATGCCGGCGACACTCGGTGAATGGGCCGTGCTGACCGCTGCCTCAGTCCTACGCTGCGCATGAGTGGGATCACAGATTTGGAACTGAACATCGGTAATTCAGAAGGCAGAATACATTTCCTCGCACGCACGGAGGGGCGTAAGAGGATGACACGCTGCAGTCCGGAGGGAACAGGATCAGCGTCACGGAGGTGATTGAACACTACCGACAACTGCCACTGTGTCACCAACTCTGTGCCTCGCGAGCCAACGACCCGTGGCTGTGGGCCACTGCTGACCGCTGCCTCCGGCCTACACTGCGGTCCAATAGGTCACAGAGCCTTGATTTGGCATTCTTGGAGATCACATCTGTGTACGGGCATCATTGCAGACTGCATCCCCTCACAGCACCTGTGCCACTAAGTTTGTTCCCCGACATTCATGGACACTCACTGGTCGGACATTGGTGACGTTTGAGTCCATGGACTAGGGGCTAGTTTACATCCTCATGTAGCTAATCCCGAATTGTTGGTGAGGACGAGGGTTGCGCTTTCCACTCCTCCATTTGCTGCTTCCAGATGACATCAGACCTTCCGCATCATGCCCTGGAGGACACCTTCCACTGTGCCCCGCAACCCTCTGCAACATACACCTCAGACATTGATGGGGACCTGCTCAGGTCACATGGCCCATCTGACTGCACCACAAGTCACCGTCCCGTGGCTGGGTGCCTGTGCCGGCCGCAGTGCATCCGGGGCCACTAACTCTGTGCTGCACAGGCCTGGGACCCCTTCTTCTGAGACATTGAATGGCCTCTGTAGCAATGGTCTTGGGGTCATCAACGCCATGTGTCTGTGGCCCTGCGCTGTCCGTCTCCTCCGGCCCCAACTGCGGGCCACCAGGGCCCACACATGGCATCGTGTCTTGACCTGCTCGGATGTCGCATCACCGCAGGAGGCACACACCACCACCGCAAGGACCACCTCCAACCGCCATCTGCCAGAGTCAAAAGGGTGGTCCTGACAGACCTACGGAGTTGCTCAGACCTGTCGTGGATGCCATCATCGGCCTGCTACCCTGTTCAGCACTCCAGGTGCCAGTGACTCAGTGCACCGCAAGCCATTGTCCATTACTGATTGAGTTTTGTGCTGTTGTGAGGTTGTGCAGCAATGTCTCCCCATGCAGTAGGGAAGACCTGGGACTATGATGAAGAAGATGTGTCAAGTGTGCGGTCGGGAGAAGGCACAGACAATGGGAGGGCAGGTGGCAACAGCCCCTAGGCAGGAGTGCAGACTGGTGGTGGTAGTCATGCTACACAGCCGGATCTCTTACTGGGTATTGCGCTGTGGACTGCGGACGCAACTGTCACCTCAGGCAGTGTGGGGGAGCTGGGACGTTGATGAGGAAGTTGATGCAGGTGTTACACACCCCACTGCATGTGCATCAGGACTAACCGGAAGGGACACAATCCTAGCAATTTCTTCACATGAGCGCGCTCTTCTCTAGTGCCCCTACCTCAGTGCACTACAACTCACGGAACCTCCTGACTGAATATTGGGTGACCTCTGTCCTTACTCCGGATCCCTCCATGTTGCTCTGCTGTTGACTCTGTTATGCTGGTGTTTTCTGTTTCCATTACACTAGTGTCCACTGTTCAGGTTGTTGCCAGCACCAAGCACTCCGTGCGGGCTGGCTTATACTCACCCCACACACATCCAGCACAGGTGTCACTGTACATGTGGCCCTGCCAATAAAGGGGCCGAGCGCACGTGCCCGTAGCCAGTTCAACATGATACGTGCATGTGTCTCTGTGGGGGTGTGGGTCTCCTTTGTGGGGTGTTGGTGGTCCCTGAAGGGTATTGGACACCCAAGTATGTGTTCTAGTTTGCATTCCATGGGTTCGGCAACACCCTCACCTGTTGGGCCACCTCCTTTTGGCGTCCTGCCACCTGGCATTGGAGTGCCATGTGTGGGTGGGTGAAGTGTTGTGAGGCAGCCGTGATTGCGGGTGCTACATGCTGTGTGGTCTGTTGCAGGGGCTGGGTTCTGCTCTGAGTAGCTTGTCTGCCCTGGTCCTGGTGGTGGGTTGTGTGGGATGTCCATGGGCTGTTGTAGGGCGTCAGTGTCAGGGGTGTTGTTTGTACCTCTGCATTGTGAAGGGGAGGTGCATGTTGGCATTGTGTTGGCGCCTTGTTCTTGTCGACCTGCAGACTGTGTGACAATGTACGTTGTGACTGTTTGGGCGGTGGTGGCTATTTGAGTTGGGACAGTGTACATTTGGCCTACATGGCTGATGTGGGGTTGTAGGGGTAGATGTGCATCTCACAGTTCCCTGCTCTGTCCACTGTGATTGTTCTGTTTCTGCGCCTGGGTGGACCCAGTTGTGTCCCCTGTTCTGCAGTGTGGGTGTTGCACTTTGTGCCACATTGTCATGGTATGTGCTGTGATTGCTATGTGTGTGTACTGCAGTGTGCCACGGGGATGGGGGACATGTCCCTGGGTAATTGTGGGTGTGCAGTGTGTTACACCTCATTGTGCATGTCTGGCATTGTGCCCATCACCCCCGTCCCCCCAGTCCCTGTTGGATCCTCACCCTGTTGTTGTTGTGTCGGGTCCTGTCGAGCTGTGTCCGTACTCCCTACTCCTTGCACCCTCTCCACACTGATGACTGTGGCCTGGGTTTCCTCCAGCTCCTCCTGTGGCGCTGGACTGCCACCTCCTGTCGCCGTTGCTGCCTTCCTGTTGGCAGCGGGTTTGTACCTGGTTTAGGTTGTCACGTCCTGCCGGCGCCTCTTGGCCTCCTGGATTGGCCTCCTGGGCACTCAGACTGCGTTCCAGGTGGTCTGCTTGTGGGTCAGTTGCTGGTAGTGTTCTGTGACTCCGTGGCCTTGGTCTTGTTTTCCTACGGTCTGCACCCCGTCTTCCTCTCCCTTTTCTCCTTGACCTTCCCCGAGCCAGTTGTTCCTTGCTGGTGGTCTGTGGGGGTTGTGGGGTTCCCGTTGCCCCCTGCGCTGGGTCAGGGTGCATCCATGTTGCTACGTGCTTTGGCTTGTTTCTGGTGTGTTGTGTCTGTGGTTTTTATGATGTAATTTCCCGCCAGACGCATGGGATTTGCAGGCCTGAGGCTGGTTTTCGATACTTTTTGTACCGCAATTGGACTCATCGCATGATTTCTCGCGTTCGCGTTTCGCATTATTTCGGCGTGGCGTTGATTTTCACGCTGACATTTGACACGTTATCTGGTGACTATCGCATGGTACCGCCTTGTTGTGAATTCCACGTTGACACGGGGTTATTTTCCCACGATGGGCTGCGATATTGAAAGTTGCGTTACGCTACTTTTGCGGTAGTTATCACACGTTCTTGTGAATATACCCCTATGTCTTGAAATGCGACATCTGTCAGCAGATGAAAGGTTCCACAGTAACACATCCAGTGCAGACACCATTACTAATATCAGACAGACCACTGGCGTGTGTTTATTTGGACCACTGCGGCCCCTTACAATCTGATGGGGCTTACAAATATATCATAGTTGCAGTGGATTCCTGCTCTAGGTTCCTATGGGTGTGGCCTCAGCGCTCGGCTGACGCTCGAACTATTATAAAAGATTTGCGAGTCTTTATAGGGACATACGCAATTGGCACATTACATTCTGACCGTGGCCCCACGTTTAGCTCTAGGGCTTAAAAGGAAGCCATGGGAAGTTTGGGTGTAGCATTGCGGTACTCCTCTCCGTACCATCCCGAGGGAAATTCGGTCGTGGAGAAAAAAACCGGGACTTAAAGCAGTCTTTAACAGTAGAGTATTAGGCTTGGGTGGAAATTGGGTAAAACATCTGTATGGAGTTCAAAGGGCATTAAATAATCAGCCAAGAAGCTCTCTTGGGGGTGTCACTCCTTATGAGGTCCTATTTGGGACGAGAATGTGGGTACCTGATCTTGATTGTGAAGGCACAGATAAACCTTTTGACATCCATAATTGTTTGGCTGTTTTACAGGACCTAAATGAATCCAGGGCACAGTAATGTCCAGGTGAAAAGGACCGCCACTGGGGAAGCAAAAAGTGTCACGGCAAGACCTGTCTGGATCCCTAAAGTTGGGGATCTGGTCAGAGAGAAAATAGCGGACAAAAAAGAATTTGGGCCATCATACAGAAAGCCTGCACCTGTCCTGACAGTTGAAGGAACAAGAACAGTACTTCTGCCACCTCTTGCCAGTAAAAAGGAGAAAAGATTTGTCTCAATTGATCTGATCAAACCACACTATGTGGCCGATACTGAGTAGTCGGCCGCGTGGACTCCGGAGTAACAGACACCCTCCTCTCACAACTATACAAGAAGTTCAAACAGAAAGACTCATCACGTTTGAAGGGTCATCTACACGGAATGATGGACTATGCAACAATGCGATGGAACTTATTCCTCTTGAAACTGAAATTCAAAATGAGAACTCAACTGAAAGACAAATTTCAATTCGACCAAACATGGATATCTACGTCAACATGCCCCAACAAGAGCAAGCTACAGTTTCCACAAAACCTGCGGAATTACCGAAAATTGATCGAACTGCATCTGGCTATTTCATTGACTTTGATACTTTTTCATTGGATCCAAGTGAACCTGAAACAATGCCAGCCCAAAAATCTCGTCTACAGCGATTCAAAGATTTTCTGAACTTTCTTAAAAAGACTTACCTGGTATCACCTTGGGTGGAACTCTGGGTAACTACCGGCGTACTTTTCTTTCTTTTCTGGGTAGGCCTAGTAACTGTCTTTAGTATGCTTATTAATGGAACTTATCTTCGAGAAAGCTCTGCAGCACAAAAAGTGAATGTGATTCTGAAACCACATCTATCATCACATCGTGAAAAAAGAGACCTATCATCAGTGAACATTACAGCAGTTCCTATACCTGACGGTATAGTATGGGACAAGGATGATTACGATATATTTGGCCCGACCGAACTTTTAAAAATACCACATTTATTTAAAATTTCATTGAGTGATATCATTACCTCCAGTACATTTTCCGATGATTGGGATTATGAAACTGAAAATAATATGTTGTCTGATTTCGAAAAATCTGCTGCTTTTTCTAATAATAAAATGTTAGAGGGCAGATCAGACTTTGAAACAATGTATTGCTATCAAAATTATGGTCATCACTTTCTGCATAAGTCTGCTAATCCCAGAAATGTTTTCACATACCACCAATGGGAACATTGCCCAACACCGCCAAAAAGCAGTTCAAAAACATTTGCACAGAAATTTCCGTATTTTTCAGGGTTTAACAAATCAGACCCAGCCTCATATTATTATAAGGTTGCACCAACACCAGCATGGAAAAATATGTTGACAAACACCAAACAGATTTATTCTGCTACCTTTATTGCCCAATTGTCTGAACAGGGTTTCGACTTATGGAAAGACACCATAGACTTAAAATCGGTCTGGGGTACTAGAGACTGGCAGGTACAGTGAACCGAGGCACTATTTAGAGCATGCCTTATTCCTCAGTAAATAATGTTTTTGAATGAAACAGTGCAACAAACGACCTGTCTTGGAATAACAAGGAACAAAGATTTAAATACACCTTGGATGCCCACACCATCACACACTGAGGGTAACATAACACCACAAGAAGAGGGTAAACTAGATGACGTCATGCGATACAATAGATCAGACCCCGATTGGAAGGGATGGTTGATTTGGCTCGTAGACACCAATAACTGTCAGGAAAGATTCTTGGGTAAAACTAAAGGATTTAGTATCAATAGGCCAGATCCACGCTATGTACAGAGACAACATCCAGGAGTAGTGACATCATATAGTGTTGGGAAGTTATGCCTCGATTGGCTAAAAACCTCAACACTTACACATGTGAAACAACACTTATCAGAGGATAAGGACCTACAGGATTTTTTAGTAGGTCCTAGGAAGTCACGTCACAAACGTTTCTATTATGCTGTCTACAATGAGATTTGGAAAATATCACAACAAGAGGCCGCGGAAAGATTACAAGAAATTGATCGTATAAATCTAGAGAAGGCTCTAGCAGTGGTCGACAATGGGTTAACGACACTAACTTCCAGGATATATTCTCTAGGCAACATTGTATCTTCTGCTATTGATATACAGGAACAGGATCTGTCCATATTACAACATGGGCAATCACAATTGCGTTCTATTATATTATTAAGCTGGACGCTGCAATCTCTGCGCGCAGGCTATGTGCCTTGGCGTTTCATAAACAGTACGTCTCTGTGTTCTTCGTACAATCTGACAGAAAAACAGATAGAAATGGCACAAAGGGGAACAAAATATACAATTCTGCGTACTGAGAAGCTGGATAGATTAGCATTTACAGTGGCAGAGTCACCATCCATGGAATGGTTAATCCATGGCCACATAACTCTTCCGGTCACTACCGTTCAATTCCAATATTGCCTTGAACAAATGCAGGCAGGCAGATATGAAGAAATGGGTAGGGAATTCATTAAGGAATCTTGGGAATTGCCGTACAGATTTTGATGCCGGAGTGGGGAAAAAGAAGTGTTTCTAAGCGGTACTAACTGCGAGAATACTTTAAGTGGATCACTTATATGCCAGGATATAATGCTGCATGGGGCCTGTAACGGTTCAGTAGCAAACTTATCATGTCATTTAAAGGGTTCCCCGGCTGCCGTGATCATTCCAGTGTTCAGACTACTCTCAAATGGGAGTTACTTGATGCTGAACGATCAAGGTTGCTGTGGGATGCTTCCGAGCATCGCATATCTGGTAACCGTGAGTTCCAGGGTTACTTGCTGTATGCAAGTATTGGTTCCACCAACACATACAGTCAGGGAGGCGCCGTTATGGTCTTCGCTAAATATTTCATTATTACGGTTTGATGCTTTGAGCCATGCTTATACAGAAACCTGTGCCCTTAACCTCCGCTCGAGAGACTTTTGATCTTCAAGTCGCAAGGCTCGGCAGAGATACAGGCACTTATACGTACAAATTGCCCCTTCCATTTTGTAGAAATGGTAAGTCGTATCTTTAACATGTCTGATACGACAGGCATCATCCACCTATTTAAGACCATAGGTTCTGGACTATTAAGCACCTTTCAGACAGTCCTCGGAGTTATACCAAACTTTATACACTCCGTATTTGGAAGCATCTTTGGAGGGCTGCCGCTGATCCTGTTTCTAATGGCAGGTATCCTGATTGTCATTTTTCTGCTATGCAATGGACGTCCCAGTCACCAAGGAGATGGAAACAGTGCTCCTGGAGCAAAAATACCATGATCATATGGTACAACTTCTAGGCACACCTCGCCTAAGGGAACTAAGTGCTTCTTGGTTCTTGTCATTTAGACCAGTCTGGATGGACTGCATCTTACCGGTCCTCCGATGCCTGTTTTGCGGAGAAGAATGCGTGTTGGATCTCTGTCTGACACTCCCATCATGTGCGCAACCGGAAATTGATGCTTTACTGGACCCGATAACGGCCCATGTTCTGCAGTGTCCCCAGCGTATTCCTATGTTGATGGAGGCATTCCTAGAGCCACCACAGGTAGTATCAGCTCCTGTTGGTATGGACACTGGCTCCTCCTCAGACCCCCAAGCCTTGGATGGTGCACAGGCTGCCCCAGTATCGATTGTGGACAGTACAAAAGATCATCTGTGCTCAATTGATATAATCTGCGAGGTGTTACAGGGACCTTCGACTGCGAAGGCAAGCAACAAAAATGTTGTGTCTACGAGCCAGGACACATAAACATTTGACTCATTTGGCCCGTCGTGTGCTGGGAAAAAATTTGACTTTTGGAAAACAAACGGAAAATTAGAACTCCATATCAAAATTGACATTCCTTTTGAGCAAGTATGGCTTTCAAATGCTTGTAGTAGTTCGGACTATACCTATGGACATATTAGAGCTGTAGCTTAAAGTGTCAATTTCTAAAATTTTCTCTATTTTAACACTTTTTTAACACTTTTTAAAACAATGTTTTTTTTATCACAGCAAGAAACTAATATTTTAACTATTTGCGTACAAGTATCTAGTGCTCCTAGTAGTACGTTTAAAATTTAACTATGTTGTCCATTCGGAAGAGGAGTGGGTGTTATATTCCATATACGTACAATAATATAGGCCTCGGTAATTTCATCACCCTTCACCTATATTCTTCCATACATTACACTTGTCACGGTTTACAGGGACTGACCTTTTACCTAGATACGACGCTGCGTTCAGAATGCGGGTTTTCCCTAGTTCGAACTCTCATACATTATGCATGAGGATTCTTGGAAGCACAGCAGGACTACCATCTCCTGTATAAAATCTATGTAAGAAGTTCATGCCCAACATCATCCTTAGGCCGACACAGTAACACAGCAAGGTAGGACCCCTGGGGAGACCTGTGGGTATGTATACATCACATCTTGCTAAGATAAGACAGAGGAGACCGAGACTTCCTGGCCGACACACTGACCAGAGACGCTGAGGTTCCTGCATGCAGACACTCCAGCTCACAGGGGTCTAAGACATCCCTTGCGGGGTGTCCAACTCGAGACCAGGACGGGGTCCCACTGTCTCTCACTTCAGGTAATGGGGTTGACTAAATCCTAGAGGGATTCTTGGCTTAACACCTACACACAGGCTAGGTACATTTAGGTACATCTAGTTAGGGAAGCATCGTAGGAGTACACATCTTTTTATCTTGTGTTTTATATACTCAAATGTATTCATGATTATTGTAAGATGGTAGAGCTATACCATCCGTTTACCTTCATAGTACTGCTAATCATTTATATCTTATACTGCCTAACGGTTGTTGCAGCTCATCTATTCTACACCAGAATAACAACTGTTCAATAAATTCCTATTGAAAACACCCAGCCTGTTTATTCTGTGTATCTCTCTGAGACAGACTAAGTAAGCACGAGTGACTGAGCGAAAGGTAGTATATTGTTTCCATGATCCTTAGGGATCAGGGTTGTCATGTTCGATGGTTGCCAGGAACTATTCTCTCCTTGGTAAGAGGAGATTCTCGTGGCAATGTGAGCTAGTTGGTACAAAGGCCAACATACCCGTTGGGGGTGATCAGAGTCAGTCTGACACCAATCATGCAGTGTATGTTGTCTAAACGCGCAGATCCTGTATACTTTCTATAGGAACTACACGACATTGCCTCTTTAATCCAACATCAGACTCTCCCTGCCCCTTTACCTCAGTCTTGCAGGATCCTGCTATCTCCCCGCTTGTGACGGTTTTTCGTTCTACTTTTCCTCCTTCTTTGCCCCATATGCAATTTTCTCTCTCTTGCTGTGGGTGACAATCTGATGAGGAAAAATAAGTGCTGGTCCCTAAAGGTGAGTGTAGGAGAGTAGGATCTGCCTCTTATGTTGCCCCCACTTTTTTTCTGATGTTTACACTGGTTTCTGGCTATAGTCTGGCTGGGACCCTGCCAATCAGGGCCCCAGCCTCTCTGTTCTCTCTAAACGACTTGGAGTGCACTCTAGGTGCACTAGTGATTGGATACTGTGGTACCTTATGAGTCCCTAGTATATGGTACCTTAGGTACCAAGGGCATAGGTACTTCACAGGCCTACCAGGGGCTGAAGCATGTATTATGCCACCCCTGGGAAGCAGACTAAATCTGACACCACAGGCCTGCTACTGCAGCCTGGGTGAGGAGGTGCTAGCACTCCTCACTGAGATATAGGTCCCCTATATCTCTCCTGCACACACATTTAAACTTATCAGTCACCCCTAAGGCAGGCCCTATCAATCCTGAGGGCAGGGTGCTTAGTTCCTATGTGAGAGGGTGCCTCTGCCTGAGCAGGGCCCCTCTGCAGCTCTCAGAGTCTATTCTCTGGGGCTGTTTGTGAATGCAGTCAAACCATATACTCTTAAGTGCATTATATCCTCGCGGTAAATGCTAACTTTGGAATGGCTGCATCAAAACATGTCGTGTTTGGTGTCAAACACTTTGGAATCATACCCCCACACCAGTAACTGGTGTGGGAGTATGATCCCACCCTTCTAGAGGGATAGACATGTACCTACTGTGGAAACGCTGTAGAATCCTAAAGAGCCCTGGCATCACAAAATGGATGCCACCAGTCACAGACACTGGGCTGCCCTCCTGCTGATGACCGACACTCGCAGTGGAGGAGGCCCAACAATAGGTATCCTGTCCCAAGGGGGTGTGACCACCTCCCAGACAGCATTTAGTGTATTGGGGCTGGGTGGGTGCACTCCTAGAGTGCTTTGAAGTCCTGCACTGGGAGAGCAGAAGGCTCCTCTGTGCATACACCAGTTCAAACCGGCTCAGGGGCTACCTGCCCCTGCTCTGGCGTGAAACTGGACAAAGGGAAGTGGGTGTAGCCACCCACTCCCCTGACCCTCCCATAGGTGGGGTCATAGAGCTAGTCCCTCCCTTCTTTTTAGTATAAGAGGGGGAACCTGTGCATTGCAACCTAGATACCCCTGGACGATGCTCTAAAGAAGAATCCCAGACCTTCGACATTCCACTACCTCTGGAAGACTGAAGAATCTCCCTTGGAGTCAAGGAGTGACTCCCCTGCTTGGCAGGCACCAAAAACTGCAACAGTGGTTGCAAACTACGCCGCTCCCGCCGGAGCCCGAAGTCCCTACAGCCCAGGAAGAAGATTTCCTGACTTCTCCAAGGCCATCGTGAGTCCCCAGTGAAGCTGAGGCAAGTGGACCCCACGAGTGATGAGGAACCACAGACCCTGGGTACTGTGCATTAATTTCGAGTGCAACCCCTTCACGACGTTCTACGAACTTGTGCTTTGGACCACGTGTGGTCCCAGCCTCTAGCAGAGACCCCTCCCAAGATCAGAGGCCTACCCCATCCCGAGTGACCGTGGGCCCCTGTTGAGTAAATCCTCCCGAGGCATCTTTGCAATCCATTGCCAGCTGGATTGTGGGTCCCCTGAAGACTTTTCTACAAAACCAAAGGGCTCCCCTGGTTGCTCCAGGCCTGCCCTGACCTACTCTCGCTGGGTAAGTCCCCCAGACCTTGCTGATCTGCACCATTGACTTTTTATCTTCTCCACAAGACTTGCTGCTACCAAGGCTTGTTGGCTCCAATCGGGTCGCCGACACCGCAGTCAGCTGCAGACTTTGTGGGACACGCTGAATCCAGCTCCTGGTTGTCCTCAACACCTCCTGGACCTCGTGGTCGAAGAGTCAAGACACCCATGAATGACCTGAATCTGTTGATGACGGTGGGCATTCATCTTCCTTGCCCCGGGTCACTGCCAAGTGACTTTGAACACTGTCCCCTCTGCTTTCAGGTATTCCTCCTTCCGAATCCAGGCTTGGATTCCACCGGACACTTCCCCTGTCGTCGCAAGCAGCAAGTCTTCACTGGCTCCCATTGAAAACGACGCTGCGACCCGACACCAAAGGACACCTATGCACCCGGCTTCCCTGGGTGAGGTAACTTCAGCACTACGGTGCTCCTGTGGGTGTGGGCCCTAGAACTACTTACCCTGTAAGTGACTTGCTTGTAGCTACTCCAGAAGTGCCCTAAAACTCCTATTTTCCAAGTGCGACTATCGCATTGACTCGTACAGGACTCGCGGCGGTGTTAGACACACCGCGTCCTTCACCCTTGCAACTCTACCCGTAACCGCGTCCTTCGGCTCGTACTGGGTTCGTGTCGGTGCTCTCGCCTCGAACACGCAAGGGACCTTTAACATTGATATCTCAATCGCGTCCTTTCGCATAGACTCGTACAGGACTCGCACCGGTGTCTGAATACCGCGTCCGTCCCCTGTGGGTCTCCTACAACTACCTGGGGTGGTTCTTTGGGGTCCCTCGATTCTACATGCTCTAGGCCCAGGTCTAGTCAAGCTAGGGGTGTGATACTTGATTGTGCTAACTTATTTTGATAACATTGATTTGTACATATGTTCCTGACTTCTAATCTCATAAAGAGATTAGTAGAGAGTTGTTTAGTAATAAATACATATATATTTGATATATATACCTGTGTGGTGTCTTTTCATTTGGTGATTCAGGAGATTGTGTGGTAAAACAAGCTGCTTTACATTCCTCCAAGACTTAGCCTGAAGGCTGCTCTCCACAGCTACCACTAGGATAGCTTTCTTTAAAGGTTGTCTTAAACCTACCTACCATAAGAGTCGAATTGTACTGGTGCAAGGTGTCCACTTTAACTAGTGGACAGCATATACCAGGCCAACTTCTCACATTGGTGGCAGCGTGTGGGATTCCAGCTTGCTATTGTTTTACCAGAAAATCTCTATTTGAATTACTAACTGAAAACCACTATAGGTACTCAAGGTACATATAAAGTCAAGCTTAGTATCAATAAGTTCTACTGAACTTAGAGCTGTGTGCCAAGGGATAGCACACCCTTTCTACAGCTCAAGCTAGTATCAGTAGGCCACAAACTAGTGTAGGTAGTACAACACTGCACAACACTAGAATGTCCTTAAGGGATGGACCCAGTGGATCCACTCAGCTTCAGTATAAGGACATGACTTTCTTTGACTTGAAAGCCATGTGTGCTGAAAGGCACCTGAAGATAGGACAGAGTCCCTCCACACTACACCTGATAGATCTGCTGACAGCAGATGATCTTAGATTAGCTCTAGGAGCTAATGGGTCTGAATCAGTGAGTGGGTCAATTACAGTGTCTGGGTCAGATGATGAACATCAGGTTGACCAAGACTCTGTGATTGTAGGGCCAGGCCCCAAGGGGTCTGAACAGGACAGAGGAATTCTCCCTAAGAGAACTGACACAGTGGAGGAGAGGCATAGGTCCCTTTCCAGGGAATCTGACCACTCCTATCACTCTGGCAGAGAATTTGTCCACCAGAGGAACTCCTACTTCCCAAGAAGAGAGACCTCCTCTGACAGACTGTACAAACTGCTGCAGTATGAGGAAGCAAGATTTGCCCTCAAAACCAAGCAGTTGGCATTAGATAAAGAAGCCTTTGAGCTCCAGAGAGCTTCTAGAAAAGAGGGGTTAGAACCCCCTGGTGGCAGCAACAGTGTCCCTAGAGGCAGAGAATATATTCCAGACCATAGGAACCTGAGCAAGGTTGTTCCTCCCTACCAGAGTGGGGATGATATCCATAAGTGGATAACTGCTATGGAAAGGGCCTGTAGAGTACAACAGGTCCCCCAAAAGCAGTGGGCAGCAATCTTGTGGCTCTCCTTTTCAGATAAAGGTAGAGACAAGCTCCTCACTGTTAGAGAAGAGGATGCTGATGACTATGAAGTCCTGAAGAGTGCACTGATAGATGGGTTTGGCTTAACCACTGAGCAGTACAGGTTGAAGTTCAGAGACACCCAGAAGGCACAGACTCAGGACTGGACTGACTTTGTAGATTGTGCAACCAAGGCTCTGGAGGGTTGGCTGGTTGGCAGTAGGGTTACTGATTTCAAGGGATTGTATAATCTAATGATGAGAGAACAGATCCTTAATAATTGCCAGAACCAGTTGTTGCATCAATACCTGGTGGACTCAGATCTGACCTCTCCCCAAGAATTGGGAAAGAAGGCAGACAAGTGGGTCAGAACCAGGGTGAGGCAGAAAACCCAGAACCAAGGGGTGACCCAAAGAAGCAGGATTCTAAGGGCTCTGAGAAAAGTGGGGATAAGTCAAAAGACCAGAAGTCTTCACAAGGGCCCCAAAAATCTGCATCTGGTGGGGAGTCACAATCCAACAAGGGAAAAGGCCAAAGAAGCCCTGGTGCAAATTCTGTAAACAGAAAGGGCACTGGACTTCTGATTGTAACAAGTCCAAAGACCAAACCACCACCACTCCTGCCCCTAAGGCAACTGTTCCCCCTAGTTCAGCTACTGGTGGAGGTGGTACTCAGAAAAAGGGTGTAGTAGGGCTGACCCTGGGTTCTGAAGTGGACTCTGGCCTAGCCAGAGTACCCACTCAGGCAATGCTGATTTGTGATGGAGACATTGACATGTCCTTCCTAGTGAGCCCCAGTAATCTGGGCAAATACAAACAGCAGCCTGTAATAAATGGCAAACAGGCTTTGGCATTTAGGGACACAGGTGCTAGTGTCACCATGGTGGCAGAGGATCTTGTGGACCCTGGACAGATCATCCTGGGTGAAATGTACCAGGTGACCAATGCAAGCAATGCCAGGACCAACCATAGTCTGGCAGTTGTGAATTTCTCCTGGGGAGGGGTAACTGGCCTCAAGAAGGTTGTAGTCAGTGCAGACCTCCCTGTAGAATGTCTATTGGGCAATGATCTAGAAACTTCAGCCTGGTCTGAAGTAGAGTTATGGACTCATGCTGAGATGTTGGGCATCCCTGCAGAGGTATTTGCTGTGACCAGGTCACAGGCCAAAATGCATGACACTGAACAAGCTCTGGATCCTGAAATTATGGACCAGATGCTTCCCAAGAAGAGGAGCAGTAGGGTTAAGGCAGTGCCTTCCCTCTGTCTCAGATCACAGATTCCCCTCTTGAGGGAGGAGAAGCAGATCCTGAAGAAGGAACTGCCCCAGAGGGACTTGAGCCTGACCAGGTTGAGTTCTTGGGGGCAGCGGGCCCTTCTAGGGAAGATCTGAGTAAGGAGCAACAGTGCTGCCCCTCTCTTGAACCCCTCCGACAGCAGGCTGCTGCTGAGGCTGCTGGGAGTGCTAGTGGGTCCCATAAAGTTTATTGGGATGAGGGACTCCTATATTCTGAAGGTAGAGATCCAGCCCCTGGAGCCACCAGGAGGTTGGTAATACCTCAGAAGTTTAGGGGTTCCTCTTGACCCTAGCACATGACATCCCTTTGGCAGGTCACTTGGGCCAAAACAAGACCTGGGACAGGCTTGTTCCACATTTTCATTGGCCACATATGTCAGAAGACACAAAGGAGTTTTGTCGCTCCTGTGTCACATGCCAAGCCAGTGGCAAGGCAGGTGGCACAACAAAGGCCCCCTGATACCACTACCGGTGGTGGGGGTACCCTTTGAAAGGGTAGGGATTGACATTGTTGGTCCCCTTGACCCTCAAACTGCATCTGGGCACAGATTTATCCTGGTGGTAGTGGATCATGCCACCAGGTACCCAGAGGCAATTCCTCTGAGGACCACCACAGCCCCTGTGGTGGCAAGAGCCCTCATTGGAGTTTTCTCCAGAGTGGGTTTCCCAAAGGAGGTCATCTCTGACAGAGGAACCAACTTCATGTCAGGATACTTGAAAGCAATGTGGAAGGAGTGTGGGGTAACTTATAAGTTCACCACCCCCTATCACCCACAATGCAATGGGTTGGTTGAACACTTCAACAAAACCCTGAAGGGAATGATTAAAGGACTCCCAGAGAAGCTTAGGCGGAAATGGGACCTTCTTCTTCCCTGCCTGTTGTTTGCATACAGAGAAGTTCCACAGAAGGGGGTTGGTTACAGCCCATTTGAGCTTGTGTTTGGGCATCCTGTAAGAGGTCCATTATGTTTGGTAAAAGAGGGCTGGGAGTTACCTCTCAAACCCCCCAAACAAGATGTGATGGACTATGTACTTGGTCTCCGCTCCAGGATGGCTGAATACATGAAAAAGGCAACCAAAAACCTGGAGGCCAGCCAAGAATTACAAAAAGCTTGGCATGACCAAAGGCTGTGCTGACTGTATACCAGCCAGGACAGAAAGTGTGGGTGTTGGAGCCAGTGGCCCCAGCAGCCCTCCAAGACAAATGGAGTGGCCCCCATACAATAGTTGAGCAGAAGGGAGAAGTCACCTATTTGGTGAATCTTGGAACTCCCAGGAGCCCCCTGAGGGTGCTCCATGTCAACAGATTGAAACCATATGTTGACAGGGCTGACATGGGCTTGCTCATGGCAAATGATGAGGAACAGGAGGAGGAGAGTGACCCTCTCCCTGACCTGCTCTCGCAGAACCCTGATGATGGGTCAGTAGATGGTGTTGCTTTGGCAAGCAGCCTCACTGAGCATCAGCAAACTGAGTGCAGACAAGTTCTGCAGCAGTACAGACATATGTTTAGCCTGACCCCTAGTCAGACTACCTGGTGCACCCATGAGGTGGACACTGGAGACAGTCTGCCTGTCAAGAGTAAAATCTACAGGCAACCTGACCATGTCAGGGACTGTATCAGGACTGAAGTCCAGAAGATGTTGGAGTTAGGTGTGATTGAGCCCTCAGATAGCCCATGGGCTAGCCCAGTAGTCCTGGTACGCAAGCCTCATACCCAGGGTGGTAAGAAAGAAATGAGGTTTTGTGTAGACTACAGAGGCCTCAATGCAGTCACCAGGACTGATGCCTATCCCATACCAAGGGCAGATGAGCTGATTGATACTTTGGCCTCAGCCAAGTATCTGAGTACATTTGACCTAACAGCTGGCTACTGGCAGATCAGGTTAGCTGATGATGCAAAAGCCAAAACAGCATTTTCAACCCCTGGTGGGCACTACCACTTTGTGGTGATGCCCTTTGGATTGAAAAATGCACCTGCCACTTTTCAGAGGTTGGTGAACAAAGTTCTGGCAGGGATGGAAACTTATTGCTCAGCTTATCTAGATGATATTGCTGTCTTTAGTTCCTCCTGGCAGGATCACCTGGTCCACCTCAGAAATGTTTTGGAGGCTCTGCAGAAAGCAGGCCTCACTATCAAGGCCACTAAGTGCCAGATAGGGCAGAGTCAGGTTGTGCCTGGGCCACCTTGTGGGCGGAGGCCAGGTTCAGCCTTTACAGAGCAAAATCCAAACCATAATGGAATGGGTTGCTCCAACCACCCAGACACAGGTGAGAGCCTTCTTAGGCCTGACTGGGTACTATAGGAGGTTTGTGAAGGGATATGGATCTATAGTGACCCCCTTGAATGATCTGACCTCAAAGAAAATGCCAAAAAAGGTTCAGTGGACAGCTAGCTGTCAGAAGGCATTTGAAGACCTAAAGCAGGCCATGTGCACTGCCCCCATCTTACAGAGTCCAGACTACACCAAAAAGTTCATCGTCCAAACAGATGCTTCTGAGCTGGGTGTGGGAGCTGTACTGTCTCAACTGAATGATGAAGGTCAAGACCAGCCAGTAGCTTTCATTAGCAGAAGGCTGACCCCTAGAGAGAAACGTTGGTCAGCTATAGAGAGGGAGGCCTTTGCTGTGGTATGGGCCCTGAAGAAGCTGAGGCCATACTTGTTTGGCACTCACTTCATAGTTCAGACTGACCACAAGCCCCTCCTATGGCTTAAGCAGATGAAAGGAGAAAACCCAAAACTTTTGAGGTGGTCCATTTCCCTACAGGGGATGGACTATACAGTGGAACATAGACCTGGGACCCAACATGCCAATGCAGATGGACTCTCAAGGTACTTCCACTTAGAACACGAAGACTCAACTGGTCAAGGTTAGTTTAGTGTCCCTGCGTTTGGGGGGGTTGTGTAGGAGAGTAGGATCTGCCTCTTATGTTGCCCCCACTTTTTTTCTGATGTTTACACTGGTTTCTGGCTATAGTCTGGCTGGGACCCTGCCAATCAGGGCCCCAGCCTCTCTGTTCTCTCTAAACGACTTGGAGTGCACTCTAGGTGCACTAGTGATTGGATACTGTGGTACCTTATGAGTCCCTAGTATATGGTACCTTAGGTACCAAGGGCATAGGTACTTCACAGGCCTACCAGGGGCTGAAGCATGTATTATGCCACCCCT
Organism: Calotriton arnoldi; assembly: GCA_963921515.1. Classification (NCBI taxonomy): domain Eukaryota; kingdom Metazoa; phylum Chordata; class Amphibia; order Caudata; family Salamandridae; genus Calotriton; species Calotriton arnoldi. The sequence goes on from CAWUFW010016727.1 coordinate 223,892, forward strand.
GGGAAGCAGACTAAATCTGACACCACAGGCCTGCTACTGCAGCCTGGGTGAGGAGGTGCTAGCACTCCTCACTGAGATATAGGTCCCCTATATCTCTCCTGCACACACATTTAAACTTATCAGTCACCCCTAAGGCAGGCCCTATCAATCCTGAGGGCAGGGTGCTTAGTTCCTATGTGAGAGGGTGCCTCTGCCTGAGCAGGGCCCCTCTGCAGCTCTCAGAGTCTATTCTCTGGGGCTGTTTGTGAATGCAGTCAAACCATATACTCTTAAGTGCATTATATCCTCGCGGTAAATGCTAACTTTGGAATGGCTGCATCAAAACATGTCGTGTTTGGTGTCAAACACTTTGGAATCATACCCCCACACCAGTAACTGGTGTGGGAGTATGATCCCACCCTTCTAGAGGGATAGACATGTACCTACTGTGGAAACGCGTTAGAATCCTAAAGAGCCCTGGCATCACAAAATGGATGCCACCAGTCACAGACACTGGGCTGCCCTCCTGCTGATGACCGACACTCGCAGTGGAGGAGGCCCAACAATAGGTATCCTGTCCCAAGGGGTGTGACCACCTCCCAGACAGGGTTTAGTGTATTGGGGCTGGGTGGGTGCACTCCTAGAGTGCTTTGAAGTCCTGCACTGGGGGAGCAGAAGGCTCCTCTGTGCATACACCAGTTCAAACCGGCTCAGGGGCTACCTGCCCCTGCTCTGGCGCGAAACTGGACAAAGGGAAGTGGGTGTAGCCACCCACTCCCCTGACCCTCCCATAGGTGGGGTCATAGAGCTAGTCCCTCCCTTCTTTTTAGTATAAGAGGGGGAACCTGTGCATTGCAACCTAGATACCCCTGGACGATGCTCTAAAGAAGAATCCCGGACCTTCGACGTTCCACTACCTCTGGAAGACTGAAGAATCTCCCTTGGAGTCAAGGAGTGACTCCCCTGCTTGGCAGGCACCAAAAACTGCAACGACGGTTGCAAACTATGCTGCTCCCGCCGGAGCCCGAAGTCTCTGCAGCCCAGAAAGAAGATTTCCTGACTTCTCCAAGGCCATCGTGAGTCCCCAGTGAAGCTGAGGCAAGTGGACCCCACGAGTGACGAGGAACCGCAGACCTTGGGTACCGTGCACTATTTTCAAGTGCAACCCCTTCACGACGTTCTATGAACTTGTGCTTTAGAACACGTATGATCCCAGCCTCTAGCAGAGATCCCTCCCAAGATCAGAGGCCTAGCCCATCCCGAGTGACCGTGGGCCCCTGTTGAGTGAATCCTCCTAAGGCGTCTTCACGATCCTTTGCCGGCCGGCTTGTGGGTCCCCTGAAGACTTTTCTACAAAACCAAAGGGCTCCCCTGGTTGCTCCAGGCCTGCCCTGACTTACCCTTGCTGAGTAAGTCCCCCAGACCTTGCTGGTCTGCACCATTGACTTTTTATTTTCTCCACGAGACTTGCTGCTACCAAGGCTTGTTGGCTCCAATCGGGTCGCCGACACCGCAGTCAACTGCAGACTTTGTGGGCCACGCTGAATCCAGCTCCTGGTTGTCCTCGACGCCTCCTGGACCTCGTGGTTGAAGAGTCAAGACACCCGTGAACGACCTGAATCTGTCGACGACGGTGGGCCTTCATCTTCCTTGCCCCGGGTCACTGCCAAGTGACTTTAAACACTGTCCCCTCTGCTTTCAGGTCTTCCTCCTTCCAAATCCAGGCTTGGATTCCACCGGACACTTCCCCTGTCGTCGCAAGCAGCAAGTCTTCACTGGCTCCCATTGAAAACGACGCCGCGACCCGACACCAAAGGACACCTATGCACCCGGCTTCCCTGGGTGAGGTAACTTCAGCACTACGGTGCTCCTGTGGGTGTGGGCCCTAGAACTACTTACCCTGTAAGTGACTTGCTTGTAGCTACTCCAGAAGTGCCCTAAAACTCCTATTTTCCAAGTGCGACTATCGCATTGACTCGTACAGGACTCGCGGCGGTGTTAGACACACCGCGTCCTTCACCCTTGCAACTCTACCCGTAACCGCGTCCTTCGGCTCGTACTGGGTTCGTGTCGGTGCTCTCGTCTCGAACACGCAAGGGACCTTTAAAATTGATATCTCAATCGCGTCCTTTCGCATAGACTCGTACAGGACTCGCACCGGTGTCTGAACACCGCGTCCGTCCCCTGTGGGTCTCCTACAACTACCTGGGGTGGTTCTTTGGGGTCCCTCGATTCTACATGCTCTAGGCCCAGGTCTAGTCAAGCTAGGGGTGTGATACTTGATTGTGCTAACTTATTTTGATAACATTGATTTGTACATATGTTCCTGACTTCTAATCTCATAAAGAGATTAGTAGAGAGTTGTTTAGTAATAAATAGATATATATTTGATATATATACCTGTGTGGTGTCTTTTCATTTGGTGATTCAGGAGATTGTGTGGTAAAACAAGCTGCTTTACATTCCTCCAAGACTTAGCCTGAAGGCTGCTCTCCACAGCTACCACTAGGATAGCTTTCTTTAAAGGTTGTCTTAAACCTACCTACCATAAGAGTCGAATTGTACTGGTGCAAGGTGTCCACTTTAACTAGTGGACAGCATATACCAGGCCAACTTCTCACAGTGAGTGTCAATGGACCCCGCCTGCAACCCCCGACTCAGATTAAGCACTGTGTGCAGCTAATAGTGGAGGAGAGGCACTATGCAGACAGTGAGTGGGATAGGGAAACTATGCAGACAATAGTGGGGAAGAGGCACTGTCATGCCAGGGCAAGACTAGCCATTCTGCCTCTCTGGCATTGTGTCAGTGGGCTGCATGCCAGGGGTCGGCACTCAGAGCAGTGTGGGCTGCTATGACCCATCCATGGCCCCATTCCAGTCACGGATTCTTGCAGTGTGGGGCTTGCTTGAACATTTTTGCTAAGGCTTATTTGATTTCAAGTCTGGCCCAAGGCACTGTGCAGTGAGTGGGGTCGAAGCACAGTCTAGACAGTGAGTGGGGGAGAGGCACTGTGCAGTGAGTGTGAGGGAGAAGCACTGTTCAAACAGTGAGTGAGGGAGAAGCACTGTGCAGTCAGTGTGGGGGAGAAACACTGTCCAAAGAGTAAGTGAAGGGGAGGCACAATCAAGTGAATGAGGAAGAGGTACTGTGAAGACAATAGTGGGAGAGGCACTGTCCAGACAGTGAGTGGGGGGGAGGCACTATAAAGTGAGCGGGAGAGAGGCACTATAAAATGAGTGGGGGAGAGGCACTATAAAGTGAGTGGGGGAGAGGCACTATAAAATGAGTGGGGGAGAGGCACTATTAAATGAGTGAGGGAGAGGCACTATAAAGTGAGTGGGGGAGAGGCACTATTATTATTAATTAGCATTTATAGAGCGCATGGCTACCCAAAGGCATCCCAGCGCTGACGGCAATTAGGGCTAGTAGGGGAAGGCTAGCAGGTACTGTTCTGGAATAGCCATGTTTTAAGACCCTTCCGAAAAGAGAGATGGGTAGTTTCATGGCGGAGATTAAGAGGGAGGGAGTTCCACAGTCCAGCTATGTTATATGAAAAGGAGCGGCCTCCACTCCGCTGCTTGTTGATTTTAGGAATACAGGCTAGATTTAAATTCTCCGATCGAAGAGATTTCCTGGGGAGGTAGGCGGTGATCAAATGCTGATTAATTCTGGGGCCTGTGCCCATAAGGGTCTTATGAGCAGTACATAAGGCTTTGAAGGAAATTCTTTCCTTTATTGGTAGCCAGTGAAGGGCTTTCAGACTGGGGCTAGCTGACTGCCTACTACTGCAGCCTGTCAGAAGTCGTGCTGCGCAGTTCTGGGCCACCTGGAGTTTCCTTAGGGTGGATTTTGGGGCTCCCAGATACAATGAATTGCAGTAGTCCAGCCGCGAAAGAATCAGGGCCTGGACTACTATAAAGTGAGTGGGGGAGAGGCACTATAAAGTGAGTAGGGGAGAGGCACTATAAAGTGAGCGGGAGAGAGGCACTATAAAGTGAGTGGGGGAGAGGCACTATAAAGTGAGCAGGAGAGAGTCACTATGAAGTGAGTGGGGGAGAGGCACTATAAAGTGAGTGTGGGAGAGGTACTGTTCATAAGAAGAGTGGAGAAGAGGCATTATAAAGTAGGTGGATGAAGGTACTGTGCAGACATTAGTGGGGGAGGCACTGCCCAGACAGCAAGTGGGGGAGAGCACTATAAAGTATGTGGATGATAGGTACTTTGAAGACAATAGTGGGTGAGAGGCACTGTCCAAACTGTGCGGGGGGCTGGGAGATGTATTTATAAAATGTAATGATATGAATTGAGGCGGTGTCAATAATGCATCCAGACAGGGTAGAGATTTCGCTACGTCTTCCAGACAAGTTAAGTCCAAGGCTTAAATGGTGAATCGAGTCGAGGAGCTGTCTCTCTGCAGGAGTCGGTCATACGTGGTCAGGACCCATTGATAAGTCGTTGACTGGCACTGACTGTGCATCCCTTCTGCCTTACTTGCAGGTAAAGCCCGCCTTCCCACGTCATTGTAGGCCCAGCCTCAGGTGAGGCGCACAAAGGTCTGCAGTGTCGTTTCAGAAATATTTGCTTCCAGAGAAATGTTGTAAAATACACAGGGCCAATGGCGCTGATCCAGCTGCTAAGCAGGAAACTGAATCACGAAGGAGGATGTCACAATAGTTGTGGTGACTGCACCCTCTCTCGTGATCAGGCAACCGGACACCAGGCAGGAAGAGCAGAAGTGACGTCATGCCCCGGGCTCAGCTCCCAGGCTGCGGGTGACTCATAAAGCAGATTACAATTCTATAGTTCTCGGTTTTCTGTAATACTTTGCAGCCCATAGGCATAATGCCAAGCCCATTGTACCACAAATAATGCCAAGGCGGCTGGCTGTTTGTGCCGGGAAGCCCTATTGTGTGTGGGACGCGCAATTAGAAATAGACATTTTAAGACTTGCTTTACGATAACTCGTGGCTGCCTATAGCCTTCAGAAGCTTACATGGGTACTGTAGACCTTGCATCTGGGGTACTGCAGACCTTGCATCTGGGGTACTGCAGACCTTGCATCCGGGGTACTGCAGACCTTGCATCCGGGGTACTGTAGACCTTGCATCCGGGGTACTGCAGACCTTGCATCCGGGGTACTGCAGACCTTGCATCCGTGGTACTGCAGACCTTGCATCCGGGGTACTGCAGACCTTGCATCCGGGGCACTGCAGACCTTGCATCCGGGGTACTGCAGCCCTTGCATCTGGGGTACTGCAGACCTTGCATCCGGGGCACTGCAGACCTTGCATCCGGGGTACTGCAGACCTTGCATCTGGGGCACTGCAGACCTTGCATCCGGGGTACTGCAGACCTTGCATCCGGGGTACTGCAGACCTTGCATCCGGGGTACTGCAGACCTTGCATCCGGGGTACTGCAGACCTTGCATCTGGGGTACTGCAGACCTTGCATCTGGGGTACTGTAGGCCTTGCATCTGGGGTACTGCAGACCTTGCATCTGGGGTACTGTAGACCTTGCATCTGGGGTACTGCAGACCTTGCATCTGGGGTACTGTAGACCTTGCATCTGGGGTACTGTAGACCTTGCATCTGGGGTACTGCAGACCTTGCATCTGGTGTACTGTAGACCTTGCATCTGGGGTACTGTAGACGTTGCATCTGGGGTACTGCAGACCTTGCATCTGGGGTACTGTAGACCTTGCATCTGGTGTACTGTAGACCTTGCATCTGGGGTACTGTAGACCTTGCATCTGGGGTACTTCAGACCTTGCATCTGGGGTACTGTAGACCTTGCATCTGGGGTACTGCAGACCTTGCATCTGGGGTACTGTAGGCCTTGCATCTGGGATCCTTAACCCTACAGCCTAAGCATTTGTTTATCTCAAGGGCCCATCTCCACATCTTGCAGGAGACCCGCACTGATGGGGGCTGGGCTGTATACTGCTGTACTGTGCAATGGTCTACGTTCATTTATTTCATAATACCAGCTCTAAATGTAGCAGGATGGGCGTCAAGGCGCTTTACCTTTGATTGAAACTCTAGGGATACAGCAGAATGAAAGCAGTGGCCCGAAGGCTGTGAGTTAATGTGCCTAAGGGATTGTGCAGAGCAGATTGCTTTAGACAAAGACTATGCAATTACAAGACAAAGACTAGGAAGTAAAACAGATTGGCAAATAGGGTTGCTACTGTTTACGTTTACTAAGTGGGTGGATCTGAGATACATTTGAAAAGATAGAGGAAGACGCAAGAACAATGTGTGCCAGGAGAGCGTTCCAGATATTAGTGGCATTCAGGGGCGGCTCTTCTGTAATGGCGGAGGAGCGTCCCGCCACAGCCCGCGCCAGAAGATGATAAATAAAGTGATAATAACACAATGTTATTATCATTTTATTTATGCTGTCTGTCTTAGCCCCTCAATAATTATAGGGTTGGCTGAGCCGGGCATGTCAGGGAGGGGGAGTAGTGAGCCCTTATAAGTGCGCATGTGTGTTTAGCCGGCCGCCCTAGGCCAGCCAAACACACATGCGCACTTATGTTTCTCTAACCTGGCTGTGTAACACAGCTGGATTGGGGAAAAGCCACAGGCTCCAATTCACTGCCTGAGCAGCAAACGAGTCCGCTCAGACCAATCCTGGTGCTGCTTTCATGCTATGAGAGCAGCGTCTGGATTGCGTGTAGAGCATGTGCCCTGAGGGCCCATCCCCTTCCGGCCCGACGAGAGGAGCAGCGAGGTCAGGATAAGCTTTCAAGAGGTGTCTGAGTAGAAGCAAATGCACAGTATCAGCAGTAGGGGAGGAGTTTAACTAGTGGGAGATATTTAACTAGGAGCAATGACATCAAATTATGCATCAAATTATTCAAGTACCCAGGGAATATTGTAGTGTTGAATATCTTTGTACTCGTCGATTTAAATCAGTATTTCTTCAACTCAGTTCCATCTGACGTTCCTCTTTAACCTCTTAAATAGCGCATGTTACGTAGACATAAACATTGTTCATAATCTGCCTATATTTTAGCGTTATTACTCGCTGCCGAGGGCTATACTGGTTGTTAATAGCCCTGAACCGGGCAAGGGCCTATAACGAGGGAGAAGGCCTTTAACAACCGCTATTGCCCAAGGCAGAAGGACTATAAGGCTATTAGAACATTCCACCCACTAAGGGTAGAAAGTTCTAAATTAAAAGTGAGAAACATAAAGACAAACATTGGAATGTTGCAGCAAGAGGCTTACACCAGCCATTAGAAGTACGGATCTACTCCACTGTCTTCAATGGAGCTCTCAACATTCCAATGTTCAAATTATAATTTCACAATTTTTCTTAGTAAAAACAATTTGCAAACATAATTAACACACTGTATAATGCTTAACAAACTTTTCCTCCGCTTTTCAGCATCAAAGGGTGTCTGAATCAGTGCTGTGCTTTGATGTACCGGGTCAGCATTCATGGTTTGCTCCATTTAGTGATCCTGATCTAAGAAGTACATTGCCCCTTCTGTCACCAGGCCACTTCTGATGGCTCTAGAAGCAGGCCCCTGCAAGTGAGTGGCCAAATTCCTGATGAAGCTCCTTTATAAATTCACCAATTCCAAGATGTTCCTCGGCTCTGAGCACTTTACTGGGAATGGAGCAGCCTTGACATAGGTATCTCGCTGCACGTGCCACCATAGAAGTGCAAGTCCGCCCCTATGTATTCAGATTTTAATTAATTAACACCAGGTCACTTTTATATTGTATTGCAAACATGGCGTTCACCCTCTCGTTCTGCTCCTTTTCATTGTTATACAAAAGGGCATAGACCAGCCTCTGTTTCACATGTTCAGAAGCCTCGCGGCTCCATTAATTCATTCCACACAACATCTCGAAACACCTCACCCTCTACGAAACACAACAGAGGTTTTTCCACCTCCTTCGCCAAGTCTCTTTAACGACATTTGCTATGAATCTGGATTCCAGATGGAGCGCTGGTTGGTGATACCCATCCACTGAACCAGTCAGGAGCATAGATATGCGTCCACCAGGTTGGCAGTTCATTCGTCTGGTGCTGGGGCGGGATGCAGCTCAACTTTGGTGGCTTTGTTGGCAAGCCTCACAGCCACATGGACACAAACTTTGCTGGGTTGCTTTGCTTTCCTGGCTGTTACAATGTCGGACACGCGCAGCTCAGGCCTATCCGCTTTTTGCATTAAGCCAACCTCTTCCAGATCCCTCAGCTCAATCTCAGCATTGACACTCAGGTGAAATATGATGTACTGATGACATAGGAGGCAGGTTTGGGGAGAGTGTCTTTGTGCAGCTTGACCTGGTATCCCTTGAGACACCTAGAAGATGCTCTCATACTTTTCCAGAATGCCCTGAAGCCTTTCTCAGCTATTGAACCACCCAGCCTGTAAAACACCTGGATTCTAGCCAATGCCCAGCATATGAAGACATCATGGGTGATAGCATCTGTGAAGAACGCTGCTTCCATCACTTGTTCAGACTCTCTGGGATTGAATTTATACACACCCGTAAAGAGGTTGCTCCTACTAGCGTAGATCTTGGTTGTAATTGCCTAGAGCATGGGTCACAACTTCATCTAATGATGTTTGTGTGTCCGCATCAATGCAATGTCGCACAGGCAGATGAAGGTGCTAAAGGGGAAGGCAAGAACATGAATACGAAGGATGTGCAGCTATTGTGGTGACAGCACTTTGTCAACTGGTCAGATAAAACCAGATCCAGACAGGAGCTGCTGATATAATATTGCCCCTCTGGACCCTCTTGGCTAGGCTAAGCCCCAAGGCTCTTCGTGGCTCATGGTAAAATAGATTACAATGTTCAGTTTCACCTCTGTAATGCCTTGTAACTAAAGGACATGTTGGTAGGGCACATTATGCAATATGTTTAAGGATGCCAATGTGGTCAGCACACATTATTTCGCATCATGCTGTGCCTATGTGGTAGCATTGAGGTTTCTGCACCTTAGAAGGTTCCTCGAGGCACTTTCTAAGGTACCTCTCAAGGGCATGTTTGAACATGCATCCCAGAAATCGAGGTATTTACAAAACTCTTTAAGGATTAATCTTTGTAAAATGTGTAACTTTCGATGCGTATTGTAGTTACCTCCACCTGAAGGCGGTGTGGCACAGGGAGCCGTCAACCTGCAGGGGTCATTTGTTTATGCCAAAGTTCTTGTACACCTGAGATATACAGAAACCTCTATGGCCCCTCACCACAATCTCAGCGGGCCCTAGCGCCATACCACTGATGCGAGCAGGTCAGTATAGCATAGCTGTAGGCGTGATTACTGGAATGAATACATATAGAGAAAAATATGGGCAACACATACAGGAAACAGCATGCTCCTCTTGGCTTCACCCAGCCCCAATGCCTGTCTCTGGACGTGAAGGCCCCTCCTTTAGTGCCATGTCCTTCACTGTACTGTGAAGGTCTGCTCCTCTCCTCATCAACCAATCGCATTGCCTGTCCCTGTGGACTATGGAGTCATGGTCGGTCTGCCTTCCACATTCAGTCTCATTGGAAGTGAAAGCCTGTTCCTCTCCTCCTATTTCAAATCTAATATTTGTGGCTACAGATAAAATCCTACTGCCCCGCCCCCACCCCAATCCAGCCCTAAAGTTCAGTAATTGGACTTACAGTCCTGCCTCTCCCATTTTCTTCCAATCCCAGTGCTTCACTTGAAGAGAAGTCCTGCCCATCTCCTCCTCATCCATTCCGGTGTCTGTCACGTAGGGGAGAAGTTCAGTCCTGCTCCAAAATAACCAATCACAGTGTCTTGCCTTATATTTTTATCTAAACCATCTTCCTATAATGAGAAGCTAAAGTCCTACTTTATTTTTTCTCACATAAACCATTGGAGAGCGTGCCTTAACGTACCAAGTGCAAATAGAACAATTGATGGACGGAATGCTGAACAAGGTCAAACACTCACCTCCAGAACAGAGATCTGGGACTAAACCCATGTGTTTTTTTGCTCATCACACCACCCCAGTTTGGACGGGAATAGTCCAGCCCAAACTGCCAAGCCAAGTCTTCCCTGGACCAGAAACAAGCATCCTAGGACCTGTTTCGGGGCATCACCCCTCATCAGCCAGGATAGCTTAAATCTAGTGGCACAGTGAGCCCGGGACCCACGTCTGGGCATCCCCGCCCCACTTGGGGTGACATGGTTCAGCATTCCCTCCATCAAAAGCATTTGTTACCCTAAGTGAGACGGGTATGCCCAGACAATGGTGCTTGCCGTGCCAATGGAGTCAAGCAAGCCTGGCTGATGAGGGGTGATGCCCCGAGACTGGTCCCAGGATGCTTGTTTCCGGTCCAGGGAGGACCAGGATTGGCATTTCGGGCTGGACTGTTCCCATGAGGCACAGGGTCAAGACTGATTTACATATGGCTGGGTCCAAACAGGAATGGCGCGATGAGCAAAGAAATGATGCATTTAGGCCCAGATCTCTGTACTGGGGGTGAATGTTTGACATTGTTCGGCATTCTGTCCATCAATTGTTCTTTTTTGCATTTAACTTGCCAAGTGTCATTTGGAGTTGAGTTTCTTTAGGAATCAAAGAATTCCTTTTTGCAATAAACAAGTTAGTAGTATCTGCCTTAACATACAGTGCTTCACTTTCTCATGGGGCACTAACCATACTTACAAGGGTAGTCAGGATTACCTCCGAGCATCTCCTTGATTACTCAGGGCTTTCTAAGCCTCGTTCATAAGCTTTATTATGAGCTGGACCACAACCTCCCCACCCAAGTTTACCCCAACAGAGGCTGACAATTTTAGCAAAGATACTGAGTCCCATGAAATTGATTTCAGGTCGATAGTGCATGCAAATATCAGTAGCTAATATGCCTGATTTATCTACAGGTTAACTCCTTACCACTGACCAAAATGGCAATGTATTGGAGGAGACATCACATTCAGTTTGACCTGAATATTACTTAATATTTGGCAATCTAATCTGATTACAGGTCATCTCACAAAAGGTACATAAAAATGCCAAGAAAAATAAAAAAGTAATAGTGGCTTATGCTATTTTATATGAATAAAACAGATATGTATATAATAATTAGGGGGCTGTCTCTGTATGACAGAGGTGCGGCTCAGGCATGTTGGAGCCCCAGCAACAAGGAGTTGTGGCATCAGATGCTAAGTGAGCCTCATACGTCAAGGTGATGCTTTCAGGTGCCAAGCACAGCTTTGTATACCAAGGGAGCACCAGATGCAGCAGACATACATGTCTTTACGTGCCGAGGTGCCGCTTGTATGCTTCAGTACACTATAGACCCATGTACAGCGTCAGACATCCATGGATAGACCCATGGAACGCCTCACCACCTTGCATGGTGCCAGCAGAAAGACGCCCATGGCAATATCTATTCAATTCATAGAGATTAATGAATTTCACATTTAGTGTGGACTCCTATGGAGATACGAGTCCTCAGTCCTATTTCATACACTTATGATCCTCTACCACAGGCATACTTTTTGGCGGTTATATTTTTTCTTGATTCATTAATATTGGAACATTACTGCATGTGGGCGGCAGTTGTGAGACTATAATACCGCCCCCACCCCAAAATATTGGCTTCGGTCTGTTTTCAGTAGCTTGTGGGAAGGCTCAGAAGCCAAAATGTTGCTTGCCTGGACGTGACATTCAACTAAGGGCATGAGTAATACAATTTTATGGAGTGTGTAAATTAAAAAGGGAAGTTCGAAGGGTAGAATCTCTGTGCCTCTTAAGTACATTTGATTGTTGATTTAAATTAATGAATTTCGTGCTATGTGGTATTTATATGATCGGTTCATCTTTATTGTCTTGGTTTCAATTAACTTCGAACACTAGGCGCTGCCTTAGTTACCTGGGGTTGGCGGGGTGCCTGAAGCATGCCTGGTCTGGAAGGATGAGTTCTTTGAGGTGAATTGAGGACTGAAGTCTGCAGAGCGAGAAACTGCCCGGAGCAGCAACTGCTGCAGCTCCCCAACAGTGATCGACTGGTGATCTACTGTGGATCTTGCCTGGGATGGGCCCCTTGGGTCTGGGCAGGCTCCAGGGAGGCACGTTCAATAGTTGAATAGGGTGGTCAGTGAGGTCATTTTCCCTTTTGTGATGTATGTGGCCCCCACTGCTCCAGGAGACACGAATGCCCTGGGTCCGGGTGATGACCCTGTGCAGCGGATCTAGGAAGAGGACCAGTCTGTGGACAGCATGTTTGCCCGCCGGAAAGGACTGCCAACCCTGTGGGTTGGGTCGACCGGTGATGCCCTGCTGTCACGGTTTAGTAATTGACCCATTGTTGCTTCTGCAGGATCACTGCAGGATCACTTTTTCAAGAGTTCCTAGACCATGGTTCCTGGCAACCCCCATTCACAAGTAAGGTCAAACGCTATTAAGAATAGACGGAGTGGATTCTCCCTTCCTTACTCACAGGCACATTCTGCTGAGTGTGCCAGGTGCTCGTCTGGATTTGGAGTCGCTCAGCTACACTGGTTTGGGATGGGCCACTAAAGGAATAGAGGGAGCTTGGTTAGAGATGGTAAGAGGAGGTCACTTTCACCAGGACTTTGTTAGGGGCGACCGAGAGGACATTACTCACACCGTGATGTGATCAATAGGATCCGAATGGGTCTTCTGTGGGAGAGAGTCCCTGTGTGCAAGTTCATGCTGCTAAGAGCTGTTTGAGCTACACAGAGTGGGCGCCCATCATCTCCCACCCATGTAAAACGTGACCCAGAAGTAAAGCCTGGGGTGCTCAACAAAGGGGTCCGTCGATTTGGGAGCAGTGGGTCCTTCTTTCTCCTTAAACAAGATGGAGGCTTCGAGCCACATAAAGTTAGGGACAGGATCCCAATCAAACAAATCAAGACCAATAAAGGGATGAAGGAGGGATATGTATTGCCCCCTGTTATTTACTCTATCTGGATGCCTGGGTTTGGCACTGCTCAAGGTTCGGTCTTTTCCGCTTAAGAGTGGCCAGCCCCACCTGGGGGTTATGCAGTATGCTACGAAGACAATACTGTTAGATCAGACCCACACATGGGTACAGAGAATGGGAAGACATTTGGAGGTCTACAATGAGTTGAATGCTTTAGTCAGTGGTTAAATTATCAAAAACAAAAGCGGTTGTATTTGAAGGAAGGAATCGAACTAAGGAAGTAAATACTATTATGAAAGCAAAACATCTCGAGAGCATCCTTTTATTGTTGTTTGAGAGCCCTGTTTCAAGAAAGAGGGGACAATTATTAAGTTTCCAGGACAGAACTGTCTTCTCTCTGACCGACGATCTGCAATTTATCGACAGCCGCTAGAGTAAAAGTCCTCTCATATGTTAGGTACTTGAAAAGAAAATGATGAGTCATTGCTGAGTTCTTTAAGTGGAAGGCAGGCTTGCTGAGTAGCCTTGAGCACCATTTTAGGCCAGTAATGATTTTAGACAGTTATTTAGCAGTGTAAGACGTGCACTTGATCTGCTCACAGTAGAGCACCGCTTTTACAGCCTTACCTACTGTTAGGTTTGAAACAAAACCTTACCACTGGAATCCTAGGCTTGTCTCCACAACCACACCGCTCCATAAACCTCTAGGTTACTTTGGGCGAGTGCAAGGGAGAGCCATCTGTGTTTATTTTGATTGTAGGTAAATATCGATGGAGGTGTCTGTGAATTGTACAAGACAAAACCTTGGAAAAGCTGGTAAAAGACTTGGAAAAGCTGTCAAAAGACAAGCTCCAGGTTTATTGAGATAGTCCTGGAGGTTCAGTGCCTGCTACAGAGATCTGTATGATGCCTGGAGATCATAGAGTCCAATGCTAGTGAGATAGCTTTGAGAGCTAATGGACTTGTGGGGTGTCTTTGTGTTTGCATAAAATGTATGAGACCTCAAAGTTATCACTATGTTATATTTGGTATTTGAAATAGTGTGAACCCAACTCAGAAGAGGAGCACAGCACTATAGAAAGAGCATTTTTATATCAGCAGGAACAACTGAAACTTTGTGATACATAGGACAGAAGTGATGAAAAGGTGGGATAGAGGACCATGTCTTTGGTAGGCAAAGTAGACTGTGGGCAATTAACATGCTCCATGGCCCACTGTTTTGCTCTTCAACAGTAGTAAAACCTGATTTGCAATGCTTGGTGGAATCGATTTTCATGAAGAAAGATAAGATAAAGGCTGCCTCTTTTTTCACTATATTGGAAATTCGGAAGGCTTATTTCTGTTAAGTATTAAATGTGGATTGCTTTGAAGATAACTGAAACTTCACATGAACAAGCATTTGCAATGCAATCGGTCTCGCCTTTGGGACCTTATATGTATTTAGCTATGCAGCACATTAGCCTGGGTGTTGAAACATCTACTGTTCTTTAACATGGAGGGAAAGTAAGCACCAAACTGCGTGACACGCCAGGTATGGGAACACATGGAGAGAAATATTGCCTTTCAGCGGGAAATGGTATAGTCCAAAGTTCTGTTTTTAATATAAAATCGGAGCCTTCGGTGGTCATATCACTGAAAATACAAGATTTTGAAAAAATATTATTGTCTACGGGTGCTCGTGGAAGACTATTTCTATGGACGGGAATCTAGAGAATGCTAAAGTGATTCTGGTATTTTACTGACCTCTGCTGGTCGTTTTCTATCAAGAAAGTTAAATAGAGGCAGTTGCCAAAAAATAAAAAAATAAAGTCCCTCAGCAGAAAGCAAGTCTGCTATTTTACTGACCTCTACTGGTCGTTTTCTATCAAGACAGTTAAATAGAGGCAGTTGAACAGAAAAGAAAGGCCCTAAGTGGAAGCGGACAAGTCCTAGGGCTGATCTCCAGAGCCCACAAAGTACATACACATATAAGTATATACTAAAGTATATACAAGAGGTCTCAAATGCGCGACCTAAAAAAGGACTTGCAGGAGAAACACAAATACTAGACTGGCCTAATCATTAAATATATTTTGTTTGCCTCCATCTATTGTATTCATTATTTTATATTGTATTATGAAATATACCTGCACTGTTACTGATCTATCTATCTATCTATCTATCTATCTATCTATCTATCTATCTATCTATCTATCTATCTATCTATCTATCTATCCATAACTATATATATATTTATTTAGGCAATGAAAGTGCCCGTGTAATTATGGTTATGTCAGGCTTCACATTGAAAAGGCATTTTCAAATTTTGCTAATAACTTTGGCACTGTTCAATAAATTTGCGACTTTCCGTGAAAGAAAACTTCAAACACTTTGGGTTATCAATGACAAGTTTTGTGGAGATCCTTCAAGAGGGCCAAAACAAAGTGTTGGGAGTGGGGAGCCCCCAAAAGCGACATTTCCCATTTTAACTCCCATAGGACGCAGATCCCCAATCATTTCCAACCGTAGCAGGTCCCCTGATGTTGTCTACATTCAAGGTTGCCTGGTATTGCCATTTTATCTGTTATTATCTATAGCTGTGCTGCCTGTTGCCTCTAGCAATTCTGTTGCCTGTTAGCCTTCAAGTTCTTTTGCTTTGATTTTGCAGTTCTGCGCACCTCTGTTTTTTTGGGTCAGGATTGACCGTACCATTCAGGAGCTGATCGCTCCTTTCCCACCCATTCACCCTCCGGCTTCCTGCCACCCAGGGCCGTGACCCCCTCCCAGGACCTACTAAAAGGAGGCCGCAGCGCGACCCCATTAAGCAGATCCCCGATCAGCTCTGACTGCAGCAGGTCCCCTGACGCTGCCAGTGTTCAAGGTTGCCTAGTATTGCCATTTTGCCTGTTATTCTCTATAGCTGTGCTGCCTATTGCTTCTAGCAATTGTGTTGCCTCTTAGCCTTTACGTTCTCTCGCTTTGATTTTGCAGTTCTGTGCACTTCTGTTTTTCTGTTTTCTAGGTCAGGATTGCCCGTGCTGTGCAGGAGCCACCCGCTCCTTTCCTGCCTGTTCGCCCTCCAACTTCCCACCACCCAGCTTCCCAACCCTCCCAGGACCTACCTAATGGAGGCCGCAGTACGGTGCCACCAGCGCACCAAAGGCAAGCCTGTCCGCGCCTGGACCACACCCAGCACCAGGAACCCTGGACGTCCGGTCACCCACAGATACTCCTCCACAGAACTCTGAGCCCTGGACCCCAGACACCACAACAACGGAGGCCTCACAGCTCCTCTATCAACAGCAGGACTGTTCACCTGCCAAAGCTGTCTCTTCACCTTCTACTCAGGCCCTTCTACCCTCATGGAATCCTGCACCACTCCCACTTCACCTACTGCATCTGCCACGGAACCACTACAGTGCCTCCTGCTCAAAACCCGATCTCTCAGCAGACACGCCAGTCTTAGACACCATCTCCACACTCACCCCCAACATGATCTTCATCACAGAGACCTGAGTCAATAAGTCCTATGCCCCCAACATCGCCACTGCAATGCCCAACGGCTACAAGATGACACACCAGGAAAGCACCACCAAACATGGAGGGGGCATCACCATCGTCCACAAAGAAAGAATCCACTGCACCACCACTGAAGAGGACACCACACAGATCATGGAACACCTCAACTTTCAATTCCACACCGACGACAGACTGACCATCAGAGGCACCCGCGCCTACAGACCCAAGGACCATGCACAGCCTTCCACGATGGCATCACCGACTTCATTGCCCCACTTGCCATCGAGTCCAAGCACTACATCTTCCTCAGAAACCTCAATTTCTACCTAGATAACCCCACAGACACAAACTCCGCCAAGCTCCTGGAATGCATTGGCAACATCAGCCTAACCCAGCTGGCCATTGACCCCACACACAGAGCAGGACACACACTGGACCCGATCTTCATGGCCAGCGACAGAGTCAAATACAGCCATGCTACAGAACTTACCTGGACCGGCCACTCCATCATCCTCGTCACCATTCCAGGATCACCATGCACCACCACCAGCCTCCCCAACACCTCCTTCCATAGCTGGAACAAAGTGACACAGACCCAATGGATGGATGCCCTCAACACCGACCAGCCCAACCCCGCAACCAACCTGGAACAAGCAGCCCATAACTTTGCCACATGGATCACCAACTTCGCCAACCTAGTTGCCCCCATCAAACAAGCCAAAACCCGCAGATCCACCAATCAAGTCAGCTGGTACACACCAGAACTCAGGATAATGAAACGCAGCTGCAAACAACTGGAGAGAAGATGGCACACCAGCAGAGACACCACAGACCAAGCCACCTTCAAATCAGCCCTAAAAAAATACCACCAACGACTCAAAGACGTAAAAAAAGATGCCCTAGCAAACCGCATTGCATCAAGCACCTACCAGACAAAGAAACTCTTCAGCATCGTCAGAGAGTTCTCCTGCCCCACAGCCACCCTGAACACAGTCCCTCCTTCACAGGAACTCTGCTACGTCTTGTGAACCATTTCCACAGCAAAATATCCACCATTTACAGGAACTTCAAGCCCCAACCCACTGACCTCCACAGCCTCCTTACTCCAATGGAAACCTCCGCTGACCAGCCACTCAATGCATGGAAATAGCTCACCACACACCCATCATGAACTCCATCCACTTGGGAGCTCCCACGGACCCTTGTCCCCACTGCCTCTTCAACCTCGGAGGCAAGGATATCAGCCGCCAACTCACCACCACCCTCAACGTATCCATCACCACAGCCACCTTTCCCGATGCATAGAAACATGCAGAAGTCAGACCTCTCTTCAAGAAGCCCTTCGTTGACCCCAGTGAACTCCATAACTACCGCCTCCTCTCGCTGCTCCCTTTCCCGGCCAAAAGTTACGAGAAAAACCATCAACCAGCATCTCACCAAACACCTGGAGAGAAACAACCTGCTCTACGTCTCCTAATCTCGCTTCCGTGCCAACCACAGCACAGTGAATGCCCTGATCACTGCCACTGATGACATCAACACTTTCCTCGACAGAGGAGAATCAGCGGCCCTGATCCTCACCGACCTCTCTGCAGCATTCAACACCGTATCCCATCATACACTCATCATGAGACTGTACCAGATCAGGATCCAGGGAGACGCCTTCAGATGGATCGCATCATTCCTCACGGGACAAACTCAGAAAATCTGCCTACCTCCCTTCACCTAGAAACCCAAGAGGACCATCTGCGGCGTCCCTCAAAGCTCATCCCTCAGCCCCACCCTCTTCAACACCTACATGACACCTCTAGCTGACATTGTCAGAACCCACAACCGCAACATCATATCCTACACTGACGACACCCAGCTTATAGTCTCGCTCTCACCAGACCCCTCCACTACGAAAACTAGCTTCCACAACTGCATGAAGAACGTAGCTGACTGGATGAAGGTGGACTGTCTGAACCTCAACACTGATAAAACCAATGAGGTGATGTTTGGACACAGCGCCTCCCCTTGGAATGACAGCCGGTGGCCAGCATAACTATGACCCACTCCAACACCGACATACAATGCAGTCAACCTCAGCATCATCCTGGACAGCAAACTCACCATGAAATGACAGGTCAATGCAGTCTCCTCTGCCTGTTTCCGCACACTCCGCATGCTACGAAGACTCTTCAAATGGCTCCCCATTGGCATGAGGAAAACCGTCACTCAAGCCCTAGTCACCAGCCAGCTGGACTACAGCAATACACTGTTTGCAGGAACCACCACCGTACTCATGAGGAAACTACAGATGATCCAGAACTCAGCTGCCAGACTCATCCCCAATATAACCCAAAGGACCTATCACATGGCCCATGGGGAGATTGTCGTCTTCTCTAAGTTAGCATGAGCACACTGCAGATTGTCTGCTGCTTTGCACACGTTACTACACAAGTTTATTTTGCAAATGTCTCTTTTGCCATTTTCACATGAGAACCTATCGCTGTGTTCACACTCTGCAGGTTCCTGGGATTTAGTCTGAACATTGTGAGCAATGCCCTTTATTATTCTGTTCTGGTCAGGCCCTAGCACCTAGACAAAACATACCAAAGCAACTGTTGTTTGAGAATACGTACTTTGGTCTTATGGGAATACACGAATAGGTAGCACACACTTGGAGAGGGACCTCTCCAGGGAGAAGAGCAAGACAGCACCTATGATGTAGATCTACCATCTATGTACTGAGGTACCGGGTCTGCAGATAACGCCCAGAGATCTTATAATATATAATCAATCTGCTTCTATACAAGGGGAGGGAGGTTAGGCTATACTGTCTTTTCATAATGACAGCTCCATTCATGATTTATGGACTAATTGCTATGCTGACCATATTTGTGTTGCACATTTTCTTGCTTATTGTGGCACGTATATTACATATTTGAGCATGTTAGATAAAATAAGCATTTTAAACTTGTTCGTGTCTCTGTCAGATCTTATTGTGAACAAGCACAAGAGTGAGAGCGAAAGAGTGTGTCTTGCAACCGTGATTCCTGAGAGAGTCGGGAGTATTGTGTTCTGGGGTGTCTAATCACTTGTTTCTCTGGGAATGAGTAGGAGAGCCTGTGTGACACTATAGCTAGTTGGTCCTGGGCTCATGGGAACTAAGGTGGTAGTATGACGCAGTCCCTATGCACTAAGGTCCCATAATCCTATGCATAGTTCTGTGTTTGTGCAGAATCCCTGAAACATGGCGCCGCCAACGTTTGGTCTGGTACTTATTCACGAGACCCCTAAGTAGCGCTTGTGCTTGTCCACGATACCCTCTCACCAGTTCCAGGAGACGTCTGTGGTGGGGGGGCTTAGCCTCCTGCATTTGTAGGGTACACCTATTTCTGTAGGTTATTCGAGCTTGAAGTTAAAAAGGTTTTTTCAACCCCTTTGCACTACCATTTTATTGACTCTTTTCACTTTTACATGGCACAACCAGTCGCTATTCCGGCACATAGCCGGGCGGCAGTTACGGCCTACTTGCCTAAGCATGGGCTATCTTTATTTTTGTGGTTGTAGCGGATCCAGCATACCGCTTCAAAATTATAATTTGTTTCACGCTTACACGGCCGCTGCTCCTCCGGTGGTGTATCGTCCTTATGCATTAATTGAAGTTCCGTTGACGTCCTGGGAGCATACCATTTGGTTTAATAACACTCTTCCTCACCCTGTCTCTTTTGTTCAACTGGGCCCCTTGTCTATCGATGGGGCAACTTGGCCTGTTTTGGTTGGTTTTACACCACATCCCAATTATCTCAATGTTACTATCGTGGAGCTACGTGTGCTTTATACACAATTGGTTCATCTTCATAGACGAGTCATACAGTTTATGCCTAGTGCACTTCAAGCAGCTCCGGCTGGAGCTGCTCCTCCGGCACCAGGACAGGGCGGAGGATTTTTGATTAGTCCCATCATGATTAACTCTGTGGTGGGAAAACGTCCTCAGAATCGTGAGGACTTACCATTTTGGATCGCACAAAAAAATTTAACAGCTTGAAGCTGTGTTTCCACATACGTCTCCTGATGAGAAACACAGGATCCTTACAATGAGTTTGCCGAGTGGTCTGATTCCCCCTTTAGCGGACTGCACCTCATGGGGGATGGTGTTTGCTTCAGTGTATACACTGCGCTTTGGCACCCCCTCCATGAAAGTTCTACCGAGCGTTCTTAAAAAGGTTCAGGATGAAAACGGGGCAGGTCCAGCCCAGGATTTGGGGATGAAGTTAGTGGACATGTTCCCTATTGTCTCCGATATGATTCTGGCCAATATTAAAGGTAAAGCAGTTTGCTTACAAGTTCGCCAACACCTAGCGGCGGTGGCAGCCGTGGATCGGGAGCGACAATTGCCGATTATTATTTTTGCGGATGTGTATACATCCTTGGGTCGCAACAGCATAGGAATTCGACCATTTACACAGGCACAGAGTAAACCCCTTCCTGAGAAGGAGAGTCGTCCAGTCTTTCCTAAAAAGGCTTGGAATAAAAATGTGCGGCAGCAACAACAGAAGCCTGGTTCTCGTGCTAGTTCGCCTCCACCTGACGATTCTGAACGTAGATATGATTTGCGTGACTGCCTTAAAATTAAGACACCCGAGAGGTTTCAGGTTCCTGATCCTCATTCTCCTCGTTCCTTTCAGGAATCGTCGAATCAACAATTCGGCAGAGGAGGGCGACAGGTTTGCAGACAAGGCAAGTCTACGCAAGCGAGATGTAACCCACAGCACCAGTTTGACGTGAAAGTCAGGCAGGAGGAACCACCTCAATATCAAGCCCCGTTTCAGAAGAAAAAAGTTGCCGCTTTGACTGCAAAGTATGCCTCTGACGCTGAGAACCCTTCCTCCTCAAAAGGAGTTGGGCGGTAACCCTCCTCGACAGCGCAGCGGAGGTTACCATAGTGCGACAGACACTCCACCAGCATCTACAGCCGAAAGCAACTCACACTTTTATTACAGTTGAAACAGATGACACTTGTGTTGCTCCTCCTGATAGGCTTTATGAAGTAAGCCTCCAAATTGAAGGTGAAATTAAATGCACTGTTAAAGCAGTCTTTTGGGACAATCCAATATCTTCTTATGATATTTTGCTGGCAGAGGTTGATTGGCCTCCCCCCTTTGCCCTCACTTCCTCTAGGGGTGAGGATGTTATTCTACCATGTTTTTCACAATATGTCCCAGAGGAGACTTAAAAGGCTTATGCTTCGGAGTGGGCCCTAGCCTTAGCTCCTGAGTTATATCGCAATCAGGCGGGTTGGGACAAAGATTTGCAAGCGCATGTTATTCCTTTGTGTTCTACACCACAGGCCCAACTGCAATATCCAATTAAACGTGATGCTAAAGCTTCTGTTGGTGACATTTTGACTCAATTGGAATATCAGGGTGTTATTGAACCCTGTGTTTCGTCAATGAATAATCCTATTTTTACGATATTGAAACCAGACGGTTCATATCGTATAGTTTTAGACTATAGACATTTGAACAGTCATGTTCGTACCTTTGTGCTACAGAACACATTTAGCTCTGCGTTAGTAAACAACATTGTTCGAAAGAAATTTAAAACTTAGTTAAACATTTCCTTTTTTTTGTGTTGAAAATACAAAAGCCGGTACAAAGGTAGAGAACAGTATCAGAAAAATCCACGACCCTGCCCTCCCCCCACCCCCCCACCCCCTGGGTAAAAACGACAAAATTGGCTCGTGGTAAAGAGAGCCCTAATTCACACAAACTATTTCTGATTATTTCTTGAGTCATCAAAAGTAAAAAGAAAAAGAAATAGAAGTTGCATTATTCCAAGCATAATCTAATGACCTAGACTATCTATTTAGTAGCTATACATTAAGTGATGCATGACATAGACAATATTGACGGAAAAATGTCCTATCATAAATTCCCCATGATTCAAAATTCAAAAGGGAAGAGCTTTCCTATCCACGGGTGTCATATACATTCCAGAGTTGTAAAATTAGTAAGTCATCCTTTATAAACCAGGGAGTGCTAAAAAGAATAAAAACATGATTTGGATCTAACTTTTCAGAGACCCCAATAATAGTATCTATCCAAGCCAAACAGTTAAAGGTTCCCATATAGCAAGGCCCTTCTTTTTTCCCCGATTACCCTTCCTAGAGAATATAGCCTTCTCAATGTGGTAAGTCGATATCAGTCGGGCCAGCCAGTGAGAGAATAATGGGGGATTTGGGTCTATCCAAGATGAGGCTATACAGATATGTAATATAGTCATTGCCACAAAGATGAGTGCACCTCCGCTCTTTCTGCTAATCTAATCTTGCATTCCTAGCAGAACAGTTGCAGGAGTTAGCTGGATATCTTGAGAAAGGACTTTAGTAAAAAAAGTCTTGTATCTTTCCCAGCAAAGGTGCAAGTTGGGGACATGTTGCGAACATGTGTATTGAGTCTGCGCTGAACTCGGAACATCTAGGGCAGAACGTTCCTGTCCCCGTTCCCCATTTGGCAACTCTGCTAGGTGTAATATATAAAAAAAATGCGGTCTTATAAAATTGCGCCTGCAATTTAGCAGATAATAGATTGCTTTTGGCGGATTGCACGACCTGATTAAAGGTGTTATAAGGAATATTCAATTTCACCTGCCATTTATTAGCTATAATAAGCATGTCGTCGGGCATTAGACTGATTAATGTGGCATAAATAAGTCCAATCCTAGGTAAGGTGGGGTTTTTTCATTCATCGATGAGGTCCACCCTTGAGAATCCTGCAGGCCCTCCAGCCTTGCGGGTCAAGAAGTCTCTAATGGACATGTATTTAAAAGCCTCTTGTTCGCTCAGATGATATTCAGTTTTGAGATCTAAGAATGTTTTAATACCTTCGGTAGTTATCAGGTCTCCCATTTTTAGGATTCCCGCTCTGTACCATTCTTGAAGATAGGAAGTCCCAAAAATTGCTGGTAGATTAAAGTTGTTATTAATGGGAGAGTAATAGTTCAGTCTGCCAAGCCCTAAACTTTTACGGATGTTGCAGAAAACTTTGTAAGAACTCAACAAGGTCTTAAATCTTACCCCTTTATAATATCCGAATGAGAGTTGCCGCCAGAGGCATCCACGGGTCTCTTCCCCCAATAACAGTTGGAAGGGAGACGGGAGACCTGCAATTGGAGGGTATGATTGTTCTTGAAGCAGCTCTGCGCTATACTGTAGGCCCGAGGCACAATAATAAAATCTTAAATTTGGGAGCGCCCAGCCGCCTCTTTCCCTGGGAAGGGAGAGCTGCTTGAAAGCTCGCCTTGGTCGAGAGTATGCCCAAACAAATTGGGAGAAAATCTGATCAAATCTCAGAAGCATTGCTTTGCCAATCTCTAAAGGAATAGCCCTGAAAAAGTAAAGTAGTTTGGGGAAGTAGGTCATCTTAATGACATTACACCGCCCCACGATAGTTAGGTGCAGATTATTTAACCGTTTGAGCGCCCATTTAGTTTCTGTCGCCAGCGGAATCAGATTTTCCTCTACTATCAGGTCGGTGTTGGCAGCTAGGGTAACCCCCAAATATTTCGCTTTCTGAACCACCCGATTATCTACCCAGTTAATTTCGTTGTTTACAATAATCTGGGTTTTGCCTTTGTTAAGAGCATACCCCGAGATTTTTCCAAACTTTTTTGCCTCTTGTTCTAATGCGTTAACTGCGCTTAGAGGGTCGGGGGTCACTACCGCCAGGTCGTCGGCGTAGGCCATGATTTTAGTGTCTAACCCAAATCTGCTCACCGCACGGATAGATTGAGTATTGCTTTTATGAAAGGATCTATATATAGTGCGAAGAGCAGAGGTGAGCACGGACAGCCTTGGCGAGTCCCCTGTGAGATTTTAATCTGCTCCGTCAGTACCCCATTAGATATGTTAGCTGTGGGATTGAGATAGAGAGCTTGTATGGCTCGGATTGCCTTAGGCCCAAAACACATCTTTCTCATGACAACCCAGAGGAATAACCAAGAGACCCGATCAAACGCTTTTTCAGCGTCGAGCAAAATTAATGACATCGGGTCTCCTGATACCTGAGCTGCATCCAATAAGGTGATGGCCCTACGGATGTGTTCCGTCGTACTTTTTTTTGGGATAAACCCATGTTGCCACTACGACACCAGGGGCTCTATTCTTAGGGATAGTCTCATTGTGAAGATCTTAGCGTAAATTTTAGAATCGCAATTGATTAAAGTTATTGGTCTATAAGAGCCCATTTCGAGTGGTGACTTATCCTTCTTTGGGAATATTACAATTTTGGCGTTGGACCAGGAATCGGGTGGGGGTACCCCATTAAAAATAGAAACTACCAATAATGTAAGGAGAGCATTTAATTGGGGGGAGAATATTTTGTAGAACTCAGCTGGGATAAAGTCGGCACCCGCCGCTTTCCCATCAGGTAAGCTAGCCAGGGCTTTAGCTATCTCATCCCATGCGGGAAGTTCCTCTAGTTGATCGTGATCTTCTACACTGAGCTCTGCTAGAGTGATTTTGTCGAGATATTCCAGACTTTCTTCTTCTCTCTACCCCTCAGCAAGATGGTGTCAGCGTGAATCTACGCCGCTCAGCCGCGCACGCCGCGTACATCGACCATCGGCTATGCGGACTGACCAGCAATGCTGAACCTGGGAGGGAGTAGGACGCAAGTGATTCGGCTCCTCTTCCAAGCCAGTGGGAGCACTACCAGCACTGACAATCTCTGTGGATTAGCTGCTCTAGGAAGAGCACTGAATTCCTTTCTGACACGCTGGGTACTGTGCTACTTTGTTGCCCTCACGTTCGCTCCGATATCCTTCACACTCGTGCTACCGGCAAGAAGACGGCAGCGGAGTCCAAATATGTCATCTAAAGGTGCCAAAATCGGGAAAGGCAACAAGATGAAGGCAGCCCAACCCGCGCAAGTCAGTACTGTTCTTGGGGAAGCAGCGACGTCGGACAATCCGATTAAAGGTAAACGAGAGACTAACAGCCTCAAAAGAGCTACGGGGAGACTCGGGGGCGGTGCGGGTACAAGAGAGGGCTCTCAACCAACTATTGTAAAAATGTTCCCTGGACCCAATGCACCAACATTTATATCAGACACTGTTTTAGACTCTACACCCCCCCTGAGCCCGAACCAGACAGCTCACTTGCAGAAACACAAAGGAGCCTGAATCTCGATCCAAAGCCTATTGTGTTAAAAGAAAGCTGCCCCCATGTGCAAACTGAGATAACTCATTCTCCCAAAGAGCAGCCGGAAGATCAAAGTAGCACAGAAGGATTGCTGGCCTCAGTGAATCTATCTGCCAATTTACCTTCTATTATTGCTCGCACTGAAGATGCTGTTAGATCCATATCAGACTCAGGCTTAATGTCACTTCCGGACTCCGCCTCCTCAGTCTCCTTAGTTTCGGGCTCCGACATGCAGACAGTCGTAACCGAGACAGGGTCAATATGCCTAGCAACAGGCATCACGGATTTTATTCTTGGTGTAGAACCAAATCCCGGCCTACAAACCCCCTGGACCCCAGAGATCAATGGCGAAAACTTCTACTCTGCCTCGGACGGCTCTCTGACGACCTCTGATGGAGACCGAACTAGCTCAAGCGAAGACACCAGCATGGATCCCTCTAAAGATACCGGAACTGTGCAGCGCCAGAAGAAAACCAGAAATCAATCTAAAAGACGCAGTCAGCTGCAATGGGACTATTCAGACTCACAAATGTCCTATCCTCTTCGCGAAGAAGTAGAACAGACTTCGATCTAGGAAAATGGTAAACCGACAACAGAAAATACGGCAGAACCCTCTTTAGCTTCAATCCTAGCTTCTATTAAAGAATTTCAAGAAGAGGTTCGCTCCGATAACCGAGCAGCTAAGGGGGCTGCTAAAAAGCTGCAAGGGGGCTTGCGAAAGCGAAACAAAATATGCACCGACAACAGTGATCGTGTCAGCATGGTTGAAGGTCGCACAGAGAGTCTAGAAACGGAAGTAACTGCCCTAAAAAATCAAGGGTCGGCTCATGACGCATGCCTGAAGGATATAAGGATGAAAATGGAGGAGCAGGAGAATCGACAGCGTAGGAACAATCTCCGCTTGCTAGGCATCCCGGAAGGTGTCGAGGGCGATGACCCAAGGCGTTACATCGTGAAACTTTTGCGTGAAACCTTCCCAGATCAACCGAACTGGGACTACGAAGTCCAACGGGCGCATCGCTTCCCCTTCAACTTGAAACAACGACGAAATGGCAGCAGCTCATCTGGAGAAAAACCCAGGGCATTCCTAGTGTTCTTTGGGAACTTCCTTCTCAGACAATTTGTCTATGACCAAGCCCGTCCAAACTCATTGAAGGGGGCTAACGGTGTAATGTTTTTCGCCAAACCTGATTTCTGTCACACGACGGTGGAGCGCAGATGGCATCTGCATCAACTAATCACCCCCTTTCAGCAGCTAGGAGCCCAAGTGTTTTTAATGAATCCTGCCAGATTGAAAGTGATCTTGAATGGGTCCACTCGGATCTTTGTGTCTGAGGTCAAGGCAGGGGAATTCCTGGGGGAGGTCGACGGCAAAAAAGTGAGCAAGTAAGGGCTAGAAGAAACTAACCAGAATGAGAGAAGCAAGCTAATTTAGTGAATTAGTATTAGTCTAATGGAATGCCTTTCCCTTATTACACCTGATTGATGGGGATGTTATTTGCCAGACATACACTCTGAGGCTTTCCGATAGACCATCAGGGGTTGGGGGCCCTCTCTTTTATTGGTTATGACCATGTGGCTATATTTTGCGTTCCTTTCTCATTATTTTGGTTTTTTTTTTTCTTCCTCCTTTCGGGTTCAACCATATATGATATAAATTGATCAAGCCTGACATTTTCTCTTGTTAAAATATAAGTTGCGGACTAGCGGCAAGGAGCTCTCACTGACAACCATCATTCAGGGTTTTCCTGATTGCTCTATTTATGGGGGAGGGAGGGACGGGGGATGGGGGGGTTATTGCACTGTGGTGGTAGGGATCACGTTACTTGAGAGTATGATACTGGTAGGAGTCACTAAAATGCAGGAAAGGAAGGGAACAAACAAAGAAAAGAGAAAGAGAAAAGGAAAAGGGAAAAAAGTACAAATTGAGTCACTAATAGGGAAGAGTCGTCGGAGCCTCTCGAGGCATCATTACATATAAGATAAAAATAATGACAATGTGGGGTACACAAAGGGTATGTTGGTTAAATCTGATCACTTGGAAAAAAAAAAAGCATTTAGTATGAACAACCAATATTCTTTAAAAATCGTATCAGTAAATATTCGTGGTCTACTCTGAATGACGCCCTGAAAAGACAGAAGGTAGCTCAGGGTCTGCGCTTACTGGGTGCTGAAGTAGTTACCCTTCAGGAAACACATGTGGAGGGATCCCAGAAGCATCTACTGAATTCTCTGGGGTATAGGGTTATTGGAGGAACCACACAGGGGGCAAAGACAAGAGGGGTAGGGGTTTTAGTACAAAATAGGCACCCATTGAATTCAAACAGGGTGAAATCCGACCCTCTCGGTAGATGGGTTATTGAGGAATGCCATCTTCCTCCTAATTTGGTTTTTACATTATGCTCTATATATGGGAGTAACACTGATGATCCCGGGGTTATTAATTGGATTACAGGAGAACTTGCTCACTGGCCACTCCCAATCGTCATCTGTGGGGACCTAAACATCAATTTACCTAGCAATTGGAAAGCAAGCGATCACTGGCCCTATACAGGTAGAAAGCCCAAAGTATATCAAGCCTTGCTCAATTTAATACAAACTCATGGGCGTAGTGATGTGTGGGCCACCTTAAAACCTACTCAGCCGGGCTATACATACTTCTCAGCCCCGTACCTCTCCCTTGCAAGATTAGATTACTTTTTTGTTTCTTCTTCTTTACTCCAAGATTGCTCTATAGAGATCGCCCCACGATTCATGTCAGATCATAACCCTCTCATCTTAAACATCAGTGGGCTGGGTACTAGGGGGGAAACCTCGAACTGGTGCTTTGAAAAAGCCTTACTCTATGACGAGGGATATCGAATATATATGCAGGGGTGGATCAAAGAGTTTCTGGAGCTAAATATAGGGTCCGCAACAGTGAGAATTGTATGGGATGCATTGAAGGCGGGCATTCGAGGGGAGACCTTGCGGTTCTCTATAAGGAAAAACAAAAAAGAGAAAGAACAGCTCTTGAAGCTGCAAGATAAGATGAAAAAGGCAGAGGAGAAATTAACCCTGGCAGTTCAACTAGGAGCTGAAATTGAAGCTGCTCAACTTGAGGTAATAGTCAGCAAGGCTGAAATAGGGTCTATATTTGTGGAGAAAGCCACCGCTAAAGGGGCTTCCGCCAGGGAGAAAATATATGAATGTGGAGATCGCATTGGTCATCAATTGGCCCTCAGAATTAGACAACAGGTGTCTGCCAGCGAAATTTTATCAATCCAACTTAACTCAGGAGAGATCACGAACGATGCAATCAAGATTCGAAAAGCATTCTGCAAATTTTATCAGAATCTCTACTCTGAGGAATATGTAGGGTCATTAAATTTGAGAGAAGAAGAAAGTCTGGAATATCTCGACAAAATCGTTGGACATTTCCAATGGTTTTTTCAGTCACACATTGGCTCCTGAAAGCAGAGACTTGACTGCATTCAGCACTCTCTGCAATCAACGATGATATATGCGATGGCCTATGGGATATAAGAATAGCCCAGGAGTATTTGCGGCACGCATTGTGTCGATCTTGCATGAAATTGACCCTGATGCATTTTCATACGTTGATGATATATACTTTACGGATGATTAAATGAATCCGCATCTTATGTGTGTGGATCGTATTATCAAACATTTTGCGACATTAGGTTACATAGTTAATTTTGCGAAGTCGCATATTGCCTTTTTAGCAGTCCTTTTCCTTAGTTACAAACTCAATAATGAGGGTAGGGGGTTGGCCACCCACTTTTTGGAGAAATGTGCTCAATTGCAATCTCCATCTATCCCAAAAAAATTGCAATTGTTGCTGGGTTTTCCTGAATTTCGGCAGGACTTACATTCCTGATTATACCCAGCATATCAAACCACTTTACGCGTTGATAGAATCTTCTTTTTCTTCTTCCAGTTGGCTTCTGGAACATACCCCAGTACTTAGGTCTTTGCAGTCTGATCTGCTCACGACTCAATTCTTGGTAACGAGAGGTAATACCACAAATTTAGTCATAAGGATTGTACCAGGTGCGTTTGGATTCACTTATGTGACTTTCAATGAAGGGGACATAGTTCCCATTGCTTATAAATCGCATTTGTATACTCCAGCTGAGATGCGTTTTCATCTACAGAAAAATCTTTGACAGCAGTACAGATGGCAATTCTTAACCCCTTCGCTGCTAGGCCTTTTCCCCCCCTGTGCTAAGCCTTTTTTTGGCTATTTGGGGTAGTTCGCGCTTAGGCCCCTGTAACTTTTTGACCACATAAGCTATCCACGCCAAATTTGCGTCCTTTTTTTCCAACATCATGGGGATTTTAAAGGTACCCAGGGTTTGTGGATTCCTCTGGAAGGGACCCAGAAATTAGCCAAAATACAGCTAAATTTTGTTTTTTTGGGGAAAAATGGGAAAAAAGGGCTACAGATGAAAGCGTCTGGTTTTTTCCCTGCAAATGGTATCAAAAAAGGGGTTGTGGTGCTGAAATCACCATCTTCCCAGATTTCAGGGACAAGCAGACTTTTGTCAGAAAACCAACATTTTTTACACAGTTTTGGCATTTTTCAGGGACATAGCCTATTTTTGCTATTTTTTGTGCTTTCAACCTCTTTCCAGTTAATGGTAGAAATGGGTAAAAAAGCAATAATGGATCCTGGAAAGCTATACATTTTAGAAAAGTAGACAAAATTCTGAATTCAGAAAGGGGTCATTTGTGTAGATCCTTCAAGGTTTCTTTATAGAAACTAACTGTTGAATATAGGAAAAATTGAAAATTAGTTGAAAAAACAGCCATTTGTGTCAACGTTTTCACCTGTAACTTCTTCTAATTATGACAGCTGTTTGAAAGCAATATACCGTTACATCCGATGGACCTTTCTGGTTGTGGGGATATATAGGACTTGTAGGGTCACCAAGAACCTGACGAACCCAGAGCCAATAACTGAGCAGCGTCTTGCAATGGTTTTTTACTACGTACCGGGTATATAGCAATTAATTTGGGAAAATATATACATGGAAAAATCGGTATAAAAGACACCTTTGTATTTCTGAAATTGGAACAAAATATAGAGTTTAGAAACAGTAGATATTTGCACATTTCCGAAATTGTGAGTACCCATACTAGCATGAGAATTATAGGTCATTTTTCAAAATGACTTCTTTTTTACACATTGTCTTTCATTTGGAAGGCAGAAATGCATCGAAAGTCAATAGGTAATAACAGTTGCTCTACAATTAGGTGTTACCCTAAGTCTCCCGATAAAAATGATACCTCACTTGTGTGGGTAGGCCTAGTGCCCGCGACAGGAAACGGCTCAAAACGCAACGTGGACACACTTTATTTTTACAGTGAAAACGAACCCTTTTTTTGTAGAGTGCCTAGCTGTAGATTTTGAACCCTAGCTCTGCCGGCACCTAGGGAAACCTAGCAAACCTATACATTTTTGAAAACTAGACACCGGGGGAAATCCAGGATGGGGTGACTTGACTGGCTCTCACCAGGTTCTATTACCCAGAATCCCTTGCAAACATAAAAATTTGTAAAAAAAAACACATTTTCCTCATATTTCTGTGGTGGAAAGTTCTGGAATCTGCATGGATCCACATAATTCCCCCGACCCCGCGTTCTTCAAAGTCTTCCGAGAAAAATGGTACCTCACTTGTGTGGGTAGGCCTAGTGCTCACAACAGGAAACGGCCCAAAACGCAATGTGGACACACCACATTTTCACAGTGAAAACGGACTCTTTTTTGCAAAGTGCCTAGCTGTAGATTTTGAACCCTAGCTCTGCCGGCACCTAGGGAAACATAGCAAACCTATACATTTTTGAAAACTAGACACGCAGGGGAATCCAGGATGTGGTGACTTGACTGGCTCTCACCAGGTTCTATTACCCAGAATCCCTTGCAAACCTAAAATGTTGTAAAAACCCCACATTTTCCTCACATTTCTGTGGTGGAAAGTTCTGGAATCTGCGTGGATCCACAAAATTCCCCCACCCCGCGTTCCACAAAGTCTTCTGAGAAAAATGGTACCTCACTTGTGTGGGTAGGCCTAGTGCCCGCCACAGGAAACGGCCCAAAACGCAACATGGACACACCACATTTTCACAGTTAAAATGGATCCTTTTTTTGCAAAGTGCCTAGCTGTAGATTTTGAACCCTAGCTCTGCCGGCACCTAGGAAACCTAGCAAACCTATACATTTTTGAAAACTAGACACCCAGGGGAATCCAGGATTGGGTGACTTGACTGCCTCTCACCAGGTTCTGTTACCCAGAATCCCTTGCAAACCTAAAAATTTGTAAAGAAAAACACTTTTTCCTCACATTTCTGTGGTGGAAAGTTCTGGAATCTGCATGGATCCACATAATTCCCCCGACCCCGCGTTCTTCAAAGTCTTCCGAGAAAAATGGTACCTCACTTGTGTGGGTAGGCCTAGTGCTCACAACAGGAAACGGCCCAAAACGCAATGTGGACACACCACATTTTCACAGTGAAAACGGACTCTTTTTTTGCAAAGTGCCTAGCTGTAGATTTTGAACCCTAGCTCTGCCGGCACCTAGGGAAACATAGCAAACCTATACATTTTTGAAAACTAGACACGCAGGGGAATCCAGGATGTGGTGACTTGACTGGCTCTCACCAGGTTCTATTACCCAGAATCCCTTGCAAACCTAAAATGTTGTAAAAAACCCCCACATTTTCCTCACATTTCTGTGGTGGAAAGTTCTGGAATCTGCGTGGATCCACAAAATTCCCCCCACCCCGCGTTCCACAAAGTCTTCTGAGAAAAATGGTACCTCACTTGTGTGGGTAGGCCTAGTGCCCGCCACAGGAAACGGCCCAAAACGCAACATGGACACACCACATTTTCACAGTTAAAATGGATCCTTTTTTTGCAAAGTGCCTAGCTGTAGATTTTGAACCCTAGCTCTGCCGGCACCTAGGGAAACCTAGCAAACCTATACATTTTTGAAAACTAGACACCCAGGGGAATCCAGGATTGGGTGACTTGACTGCCTCTCACCAGGTTCTGTTACCCAGAATCCCTTGCAAACCTAAAAATTTGTAAAGAAAAACACTTTTTCCTCACATTTCTGTGGTGGAAAGTTCTGGAATCTGCGTGGATCCACAAAATTCCACCCACCCCGCGTTCCCTAAAGTCTTCCGAGAAAAATGGTACCTCACTTGTGTGGGTAGGCCTAGGGCCCGCGACAGGAAACGGCCCAAAACGCAACGTGGACACACCACATTTTCACAGGGAAAACTGACCCTTTTTTTGCAAAGTGCCTAGCTCTAGGTTTTGAACCCTAACTCTGCCAGTACCTAAGGAAACCTAGCACACCTATACATTTTTGAAAACTAGACACCCAGGGGAACCCAGGATGGGGTGACTTGACTGGCTCTCACCAGGTTCTAATACCCAGAATCCCATGCAAACCTAAAAATTTGTCAAAAAAACCCATATTTTCCTCCCATTTCTGTGGTGGAAAGTTCTGGAATCTGTGTGAATCCACAAAATTCCACACCCCCCATGTTCCCCAAAGTCTTCCAAGAAAAATG
The DNA here is from genome assembly GCA_963921515.1 of Calotriton arnoldi. Classification (NCBI taxonomy): domain Eukaryota; kingdom Metazoa; phylum Chordata; class Amphibia; order Caudata; family Salamandridae; genus Calotriton; species Calotriton arnoldi. The sequence continues at coordinate 257,021 of CAWUFW010016727.1, forward strand.
GTACCTCACTTGTGTGGGTAGGCCTAGTGCCCGCAACAGGAAACGGCCCAAAACGCAACGTGGACACACCACATTTTCACAGTGAAAACTGACCCTTTTTATGCAAAGTGCCTAGCTGTAGATTTTGAACCCTAGCTTTGCCGGCACCTAGGGAAACCTAGCAAACCTATACATTTTTGAAAACTAGACGCGCAGGGGATTCCAGGGAGGTATGGCTTGCGTGGATCCCCCAACATTTTCTTACCCAGAATCCCCTGCAAACCTCAAATTTAGCTGAAGAAAATCACTTTTCCACACATTTTGTGTGGGAAAGTTGTGGCATCACCAGGCTGACACAAATTTCCTACCACCCAGCGTTCCCGAGGTGTCCCAATAAAAATGGTGCCTCACTGCGTGTGGGAGGCCCAAGTACCCGTGACAGGCAAGGGCCCAAAACGTATTGAGGCGACATCAAAGTTGCCTATCACAAAACGACCTGGTTTTGCAAGGGTCACCTGGGTTTTGGCCCTGTGCTCGGCGGCCAGCTAGGGAAACCTACCAAACCCACACATTTCTGAAAACTAGACACCCGGGGATTCCAGGGAGGTATGGCTTGTGTGGATCCCCCAACGTTTTCTTACCCAGAATCCCCTGCAAACCTCAAATTTAGCTGAAAAAATGACTTTTCCACACATTTTGTGTGGGAAAGTTGCTAGCATCACTGGGCTGACACAAATTTCCTACCACCCAGCGTTCCCAGGTCTCCCGATAAAAATGGTGCCTCACTCGTGTGGGAGGCCCAAGTACCAGCGACAGGCAGGGCCCAAACGTATTGAGGCGACATCAAAACTGCCTATCACAAAGCGACCTGGTTTTGCAAGAAGTCACCTGGGTTTTGGCCCAGTGCCCGGCGGCCAGCTAGGAAACCTACCAAACCCACACATTTCTGAAGACTAGACACGCGTGGGATTCCAGGGAGGTATGGCTTGCATGGAGCCCCCAACGTTTTCTTACCCAGAATCCCTGCAAACCTCAAATTTAGCTGAAAAAATCACTTTTCCACACTTTTGTGTGGGAAAGTTGTGGCATCACTGGGCTGACACAAATTTCACCACCCAGCGTTTCCCAGGTCTCCTGATAAAAATGGTGCCTCACTCGTGCGGGAGGCCCAAGTACCCGCGACAGGCAAGGGCCCAAAATGTATTGAGGCGACATCAAAATTGCCGATCACAAAATGACCTGGTTTTGCAGGGGTCACCTGGGTTTTGGCCCTGTGCTCGGCGGCGAGCTAGGGAAAACCTACCAAACCCACACATTTCTGAAAACTAGACACCCGGGGAATTCCAGGGAGGTATGGCTTGCGTGGATCCCCCAACGTTTTCTTACCCAGAATCCCCTGCAAACCTCAAATTCAGCTGAGAAAATCACTTTTTCCACACATTTTTGTGTGGGAAAGTTGTGCCATCACCGGGCTGACACAAATTTCCTACCACCCAGCATTTCCCCAGGTCTCCCGATAAAAATGGTGCCTCACTCGTGTGGGAGGCCCAAGTAACCGCAACAGGCAATGGCCCAAAACATTTTGTGATAGGCAATTTTGATGTCGCCTCAATACGTTTTGGGCCCTTGCCTGTCGCGGGTACTTGGGCCTCCAAGCGAGTGAGGCACCATTTTTATCGGGAGACCTGAGGGAACGCTGGGTGGTAGGAAATTTGTGTCAGCCCGGTGATGCCACAACTTTCCCACACAAAAATGTGTGGAAAAAGTGATCTTTTCAGATAAATTTGAGGTTTGCAGGGGATTCTGGGTAAGAAAACGTTGAGGGATCCACGCAAGCCATACCTCCCTGGAATCCCACGGATGTCTAGTTTTCAGAAATGTGTGGGTTTGGTAGGTTTTCTCTAGCTGGCCGCCGAGCACGGGCCAAACCCAGGTGACCTCTGCAAAACCAGGTCGTTTTGTGATAGGCAATTTTGATGTCTCCTCAATGCTTTTTGGGCCCTTGCCTGTCGCAGTACTTGGGCCTCCCACACAAGTGAGGCACCATTTTTATCGGGAGACCTGAGGGAACGCTGGGTGGTAGGAAATTTGTGTCAGCCCGGTGATGCTACAACTTTCCCACACAAAATGTGTGGAAAAAGTGATTTTTTCAGCTGAATTTGAGGTTTGCAGGGATTCTGGGTAAGAAAGTTGGGGGATCGATGCAAGCCATACCTCCCTATAATCCCCTGCGTGTCTAGTTTTCAGAAATGTGTGGGTTTGGTAGGTTTCGATAGCTGGCCGCCGAGCACGGGGCCAAAACCCAGGTGACCCTTGCAAAACCAGGTCTTTGTGATAGGCAGCTTGATGTCGCCTCAATATGTTTTGGGCCCTTGCCTGTCACGGGTACTTGGGCCTCCCACACGAGTGAGGCACCATTTTTATCGGGAGACCTGAGGAACGCTGGGTGGTAGGAAATTTGTGTCAGCCCAGTGATGCCACAACTTTTCCACACAAAAATGTGTGAAAAAGTGATTTTTTCAGCTAAATTTGAGGTGTGCAGGGATTCTGGGTAAGAAAACTTTGGGGATCCAAGCAAGCCATGCCTCCCTGGAATCCCCCGGGTGTCTAGTTCTCAGAAATGTGTGGGTTTGGTAGATTTCCCTAGCTGGCCGCAGAGCACGGGGCCAAAACCCAGGTGACCCCCTTGCCAAACCAGGTCGTTTAGTGATAGGCAACTTTGATGTTGCCTCAATACGTTTTGGGCCCTTGCCTTCGTGTACCTGGGCCTCCCACACGAGTGAGGCGCCATTTGTATCGGGAGACCTGGGGGAACGCTGGGTGGTAGGAAATTTGTGTCAGCCCGGTGATGCCACAACTTTCCCACACAAAAATGTGTGGAAAAAGTGATTTTTTTCAGCTAAATTTGAGGTTTGCAGGGGATTCTGGGTAAGAAAAAGTTGGGAGATCCGTGCAAGCCATTCCTCCCTATAATCCCCCGGGTATCTAGTTTTCAGAAATGTGTGGGTTTGGTAGGTTTCCCTATCTGGCCGCCGAGCACGGGGCCAAAAACCCAGGTGACCCCCCTTGCAAAACCAGCTCGTTTTGTGATAGGCAATTTTGATGTCGCCTCAATACGTTTTGGGCCCTTGCCTGTCGCGGGTACTTGGGCCTCCCACACGACTGAGACACCATTTTTATCGGGAGACCTGGGGGAACGCTGGGTGGTAGGAAATTTGTGTCAGCCCGGTGATGCCACAACTTTCCCACACAAAAATGTGTGGAAAAAGTGATTTTTTTTCAGCTAAATTTGAGGTTTGCAGGGGATTCTGGGTAAGAAAATTTGGGGGATCCACGCAAGCCATACCTCCCTGTAATCCCCTGGGTGTCTAGTTTTCAGAAATGTGTGGGTTTGGTAGGTTTCCCTAGCTGGCCACCGAGCACGGGGCCAAAAACCCAGGTGACCCCACTTGCAAAACCAGGCCGTTTTGTAATCGGCAATTTTGATGTCGCCTCAATACGTTTTGGGCCCTTGCCTGTCGCGGGTACTTGGGCCTCCCACACAGGTGGAGCACCATTTTTATTGGGAGACCTGGGGGAACGCTGGGTGGTAGGAAATTTGTGTCAGCCCGGTGATGCCACAACTTTCCCACACAAAAATGTGTGGAAAAAGTGATTTCTTCAGCTAAATTTGAGGTTTGCTGGGGATTCTGGGTAAGAAAACGTTGGGGGATCCACGCAAGCCATACCTCCCTGGAATTCCCCGGGTGTCTAGTTTTCAGAAATGTGTGGGTTTGGTAGGTTTCCCTAGATGGCCGCCGAGCCTGGGGCCAAAAACTCATGGGACCCCCCTTGAAAACCAGGTTGGTTTGTGATAGGTAATTTTGATGTCACCTCACTAGGTTTTGGGCCCTTGCCTTTCGTGGGTACTTGACCCACCCACGCGAGTGAGGTACCATTTTTATCGGGAGACCTATGGGAATGCTGTGAAGAAGGACATTTGTGGATCCACGCAGATTCCAGAAGTTTCCCACAACAGAATTGTGAGGAAAATGTGTTTTTTTAACAAAGTTTGAGGTTTGCAAGGGATTCTGGGTAACAGAACCTGGTGAGAGGCACACAAGTCACCCCATCCCGGATTCCCCATGGTGTCTGGTTTTCAAAAATGTACAGGTTTGCTAGGTTTCCCTATGTGCCGGCTGCGCTAGGGCCCAAAATTCACAGGAAGGCACATTGCTAAAAATAAGTCTGTGCCTTGTGGGCTTTCTGCCGCCCTAGGGGGGAATCGGGGGGGGGGGAAGTTTGCCCCGATATTGCCCCAAGGGGGGCAGAAAGGCTGTGGCTATTTTTTTGGGGGGTGGGAGCATTGGTGTGCCCATTCTGGGCAGCCCCCACCCCATGCATAAAAAAATCCAGCGTAATCACTGGCACCTAGTGGGCTTTCTGCCCCCCCGGGGGGCAGATCAGAGGCCACTGCCCCCATCTGCCACCCCGGGGGGGCATAAAGACTGGAATTTCTCTGGGGGGGTATTGTCATGCCCATTTTGGGTAGCCCCCACCCCTACATGAATACAAAAAAATCCCTGGTTTCTAGTGGGCTTTCCGCTCCCGGGGGGCAGAAGACTGACATTTCTCTGGGGGCATTGCCATGCTCTTTTGGGCAGCCCCCACCCCAACATCAATAAAAAAATCCCTGGTTCCTAGTGGGCTTTCTGCCCCGGGGGCAGAAAGACTTACATTTCCTGGGGGGCATTGCCATGCCCTTTTGGGTAGCCCCACCCCAACGTCAATTAAAAAAATAATCCCTGGTTTCTAGTGGGCTTTCCGCCCCCCCGGGGGCCAGATTGGGGGCCTCTGCCCCCATCTGCCCCCCATGGGGGGCAGAAAGACTGACATTTCTCTGGAGGGGGGAGCATTGTCGTGCCCTTTTTGGGCAGCCCCCACCCCAACGTCAATAAAAAAAAAAATCCCTGGTTCCTAGTGGGCTTTCTACCCCCCCCGGGGGGGCAGAAAGACTGACATTTCTCTGGGGGGGCATTGCCATGCCCTTTGGGCAGCCCCCACCCCAACATCAATAAAAAAATCCCTGGTTCCTAGTGGGCTTTCCGCCCCGAGGGCAGAAAGACTGACATTTCTCTGGGGGGCATTGCCATGCCCTTTTGGGCAGCCCCACCCCAACATCAATAAAAAAAGTCCCTGGTTCCTAGTGGGCTTTCTGCCCCCGGGGGCAGAAAGACTTACATTTCTCGGGGGGCATTGCCTTGCCCTTTTTGGTAGCCCCCATCCCAAAGTCAATTAAAAAAATAATCCCTGGTTTCTAGTGGGCTTTCCACCTCCGAGGCAGAAAGACTGACATTTCTCTGGGGGCATTGCCATGCCCTTTTGGGCAGCCCCCACCCCAACGTCAATAAAAATAAAATAAAATCCCTGGTTCCTAGTGGGCTTTCTGCCCCCCCGGGGGGCAGAAAGACTTACATTTCTCTCGGGGGGGGGTGGGGGCATTGCCATGCCCTTTTTGGGCAGCCCTCACCCCAACGTCAATAAAAAATAATAATCCCAGGTTTATAGTGGGCTTTCCGCCCCCCCGGGGGGGGCAGAAAGACTGACATTTCTCAGGGGAGGGGGTGGGGGCATTGCCATGCCCTTTTTGGGCAGCCCCCACCCCAACGTCAATAAAAAAAAATAATCCCTGGTTCCTAGTGGGCTTTCTGCCCCCCTGGGGGGGCAGAAAGACTTACATTTCTCTGGGGGAGGGTGGGGGCATTGCCATGCCCTTTTTGGGCAGCCCCCACCCCAACGTCAATAAAAAAAATAATCCCTGGTTTCTTGTGGGCTTTCCGCCCCCCCAGGGGGGCAGAAAGACTGTTGCCAACAAACAAATATGGGGGGAGCAAAGGCCCTTGCCCAAGGGGCCGCTCCCACCCTCCCTTTTGGCTAGTGGGTGGATCCCTGCTTGGGGATCGCCCTCCTGGGGTGATCCCCAAGCAGGGATCCACTAGGAAAGGGTACCATTGGAAAGGGGAGATTCTCCCTTTCCAACGATACCTCTCCCATCTTTTTCGGTGCTCGGGGGGCTGAGATAGCCCCACAAGCACCGAAACTGAGAAACTGAAACTAAGTTTCAGTTTCGTTTTCGTTGCAATGACAATTGCGTGCCATGCGCGCGATCGTCATTGCAACGAAAATCAAAATATGCCTGGGGAGGTTGAGAAGCTCTTCCCCACCTCCCCAGGCAAAAGGGAAATCCCTCTGCTGTCTGCAGCAGAGGGATTTCCTGAGCATATGCTCATGACGGAATGGTTCCGTCATGAGCACACTAGAACTTGTGCTCATGACGGAACCATTCCGTCATGAGCATAGAAGGGTTAAGGAACGCTCTCTGGCTCAAGGTAAACGCATTTTCATGGTTTTGCTGGTGCCCGCTTTAGAAGCTGTCACAAAGGCAAATGTCTCCAATTCTAAAGCTTTGCATCCTCGGTGGATACAATGGGCTAGTTCGTTGACGTCGGCTGATGTCAATTTTATCATTGATCCTTCTTTGCAAACACAAGAGTTTTTGCAATATGAACATGTTCATCCTCCTCCTTTATCACTACATTCTCTTGATCAGTACAAATGTATAATTTATACTGATGGGTCAGCACAGCCTGCCATTGGTTCTAAACATGCTTATTCTGCGGTCCTGTGCAATTGTTGCAGGCACGATAGTGGACGGTGATTTTAAATTCTCCTTGGTTCACACACAATCCCTTGGGGATTGTACAGCCCAATTGGCTGAGTTACGTGCTTTGGTATTGGCTCTTGAGTTTGCTGATTCCGAAATCCCCACGCTTGTTTGCAATTCCTTTTAATGTGTCCAATCCTCTAATGACGATTGGTTCTTTTGGCAACAAAATGATTTTCGTGTTTCAAAAGGTAGCACAATAAAGCATAGAATGCTTTGGGTCCGAGTGGCTGCTCTTAAGGAACGTTTGCCACTCACACATGTAATACATATGTTGGGCCATCAGCTTTTGGGGGCACACGCCGTTGGCAATTAATTGGCTGATGAGGCTGCCAAATCCACAGTAGCCACATGCTCAGTAGCAGCAGTTACTAGGTCTATGACTAAAATTGATGATATTTTGGTGGCTATTGCCGCAACAAAGGAGAGAATGCTGTTTCCCCAAGGATTTCCTTCGCATTATACTTATCATTTAATGCCTGATCAAATTCCAATTGTAACCATTCCATCAGTTGGTGATCGTTTGAGTCCCAACGAGGACCGCAGACTGTCTTTGATTGTGACTGCTCATGAAGGCATAGTGCCTGCACTTGCTGGAGTGCAGCAACTATTTGGCTTTTACAGCAACATTTTTGGTGGCGTGGCTTATACCAGCAGACACGTAAATATGTTCTTTCATGTGACATTTGTCAACAGATTAAACCTTCTGTGGTTTCATGACCACCTCATACTCAGCTTTTCATTTCCAATCAACCGTTTGGTTGTATTTATCTTTATCACTGCGGTCCTTTGGCATCAGACAATGCTTTCAAATATATTTTGGTTGCAGTGGATTCATGCACTAGATTCCTTTGGGTTTGGCCGAAACGCAGTGCTGACGAACTGCTATAAAAGATTTGCATGTCTTTGTAGGGACATTTGCCTGTGGCACCTTCCATTCAGACCAAGGTCCGACTTTTGCCTCTAAGGCTTACCGGGATGCGATGAAGTCTGTGGGGGTGCAGGGGCAATTCTCGTCTCCATATCGGCCTGAGGGCAATTCTGTTGTGGCGCGGATGAACTGTGACTTAAAGCAATTATTAACAGCGAGGGTATTAGGTACTGGCCTGAGCTGGTTGACTCATTTATATGGAGTTCAACATGCACTTAATAATCTCCGTAGAAGATCTCTGGGTGGGCGGGCCCCGTACGAAATGCTCTTTGGCAATAAAATGTTTGTGCCAGACCTTGATGGTCTAGATGTTGTGGTGGCTGCCACAACGTTTGATGTAGATAACTATTCTGCTATGTTACAGGATCTGCAAAAGAGTCGAGACGCTCTCGCAAAAGCTCATTAGCCCTCATCCACGGATGTTGCGGTGCTGATCCCGGTTTCAGGCTGGCTTCCTAAAGTTGGTGACCTGGTCCGAGAGAGAGTGGAGAACAAGAAAGAATTTGGTCCATATTACCGGGCACCAGTTCCAGTCCTTGGTTTAAAAGGCACCCGTATTGTGATCTTACCTCAGCTACCTGGTCGCAAGGAGAAACGTTTTGTTTCCATTGAACATGTCAAGTTACACCATATGGCTAATACTCAATAGTATGCCTACAAGAATTCCGCAGAGGGATGTTTCCCTTCATCCAATGCAAACTGTTTCCTCAAATTCTCCCCAAGTCCTGGAAGGGGATATGGAGACTACAATGGATTTATTGCCTGTTTTGGCTTTTACATTCACAACTGAGGAAAATGAGTATGCTTCCCCACCAGTTGAAATTATAGTTGATATTCCTGAAAGTAACATTCATTCTCCTTCCAATGACGATCAGCCCCTATTTTTTCAACTAGGTTCTAGTGGTTACTATATGGACATGATAACATTTCTTCAGAAACGTCTTTGTTGTCCTCCTCTGTGGCAGATCTGACTACACAGATTTGTGTTTTCATCTCCTGGTTAAAAATAACTTATCTGGTCTCGCCATGAACATACATCTGGATTGCGTTGTCAATGTTATTCCTCTTCATGTGACTAGGCTATGTGACTGTTTTTTTCCTTTCGATTAATGGCCACTACTTACCTGAAAGCTCTGCTGCTGACTTGGTTGATGGAGTTCTAGCCCCACATACTTCGTCTCATAAAATGAAACATGATCAAGCCCTGGTTAACATTTCAGCTTTCCCAGTCGCTGATGGCATCATATGGGATAAAGTGCCATTTGATGTATATGGTGCTACGGAAATTTTGCAAATTCCATACATCTTCCGAGTTTCTTTGGGGGATGCCATGTTGCCCGGGAATGCACTTTAACGATTGGGATGTCAACGCTGTATACTCACTGTTTTCTAATATACAATATTACACTGTGTTTGATACTGAAGACTTGTATTTAAATTCCGCAAATTATGCAGATTTATTTTGCTACCAACATTATGGCCATTACTTTTTGCACAAGACCAATACACAGAGACCGCAATTTAGTTACACACAATGGGAGCATTGGCAGACCCCATTGAAGGGAAGTTCAATTACACAGAAAAGGAAGTTTACGTATTTTACAAATTAAATATGACCACCCGCAACTAATACATGTTAACCCACACTAAATTGGTTTATTCGTCGTCCTTAATTACTGATTTGTCCTTGAAAGGTTATGATTATTGGAAGGACACGATTGATTTAAAGTCTATTTGGGGAACACAAAGTTGGCAGGTCCAGGGTATTGAGTCCTTGCATCGTGCATGTTTAAAACCGTCTCAGTTAATATTTTTAAATGACGGTTCAGCAGACTACCTTCTTTGGTTTGGCCACTGCTAAGAATTTAAATACTCCATCAATTCCATCCTTGGCTGCCTATGACACATGGCATACACATTCTAACTACATGATTGAGGATTTGACTGCTATGTTTCTAAACAGGACTCTTAATTTATCTACTACTGACCCCTTGGGTTGGGTGCTGTGGCCCACTAACACCAATGCCTGCCATTTGCATTTTACTAATGCCACGGCAGGGTAGACCTGCCCCTCGTTACCCCCAATCTCATACAGTTACCACATATTCTGTTGGTAAATTGTGTCAACAATGGTTGGAACGTTCCATCCTGTCATCTGTGAAACAACATGTTTCCCTTTTGTCAGGTGACATTGATCTTGCTGATTTTCTTTTAGGTCTAAACTCCCCTCGCACCAAACGTTTTGTGTATTCAGCATATAATGAGTTTTGGAAACTTTCCCAAATGGAGGCAGCACTACGCTTATGTCAGATTGATCAAGATAATTTAGAAAAAGTTCTTGCTGTGGTTGACAACAGCATAAATACTCTGTCTTCTCGAATATGTACGTTATATAATATTGTGTCATCTGTTATTGACATTGTTCAAAATGAACTGTCTACTTTGTATCATGGTCAGAATCAGTTGCGTTCTGTTATGCAATTTGGTTGGACCTTGCAAACACTGAAAAATGGGAGAGTGCCATGGGATTATCTGAACGCTTCCACATTGTTTTTACCATTCAATTTGACAGATAAACAAAAACTTATGTCAATGAAAGATGCAACATATACTATGTTACACATTGAGAAACTAGAACAGTTACTATTTTCAGTGGCAGAAACGGATTCAGCGGTGTGGTTAATACATGGGGTTATTTCCTTGCCCATCTAACTTTTCCAGTTTTCAGCTTGCATGTAATACTAATCTGTAGGTAGATATGAGCCGCTTGGAAGTAGTTATATTCATGAATTTTGGTCATTACCGTTCGCATTTCGTTGTCAGCGAGCGGACAAGGATGTTTTCCTTACAGGGGAGGATAGTGATTCTACAGTAGGACACTCCCTTGTCTGTAAACAAGTAAATCTTCACGGCGCCTGTAACATTTCAACCCCTAATTTGGATTGTTTTTTAAAGGGGACCCCGGTCCCTGCTAATATTCCCACACTCACTCTGCTTTCTAACAGCAGTTATCTTATCCTATATAACCAAAACTGCTGCGGCTTACGGGTGCAGCATCCCATATATTGTAACAGTTTCTCAACGTGTTGCATGTTGCAGCAATGTCCTGTTTCCACCCCCACATGGGATTGTAGATAATTCGCTGTGGCGTTCCATTCCAACTTTGAAAACAGATTTCAATAAGCTAAACAGACTCAAAGCGCTATTGTTTCAACAAGAAGTAGCTCTCACATCAGCTCGTGAGACCTTCGAATTGCAGGTGGCGAGAACATCAAGTGAGATTCAGTCATTGCTAAATACGAATCTCCCCCTACATTTTGGAGAATTAATTCACCAAATATTTAATGCGTCTGATACAGCGGGCCTGGCCCATTTTTTAAGGTCGTGGGCTCTGGCCTTGTCACCTCATTTCAGACTATTTTTGGAGTAATCCCAGCTTTTATTCATTCTATTTTTTCCAGCTTATTCGAAGGGTTTCCCCTGCTGCTCCTCTTGGTTTGTGGAGTTCTGTTACTTCCACTGCTGCTCCATAATGGCTGCTCGACCTGTGGTACTGCCAAGCCAGGAAAAGTTGCAGCTGTACCGTGATCGGATGCAGCAGCTTTTTGGTTTAATGCTATTAGAAGCTCTTAACATCGACCATTGGCTGACCTTCTATTATGCCTACTTCACCTGTGTACAACCTTTGTTCTACTGCCTCCGGTGCCCTTTTCAATGGGCCCTGGACGTCTGCCTCTCCAATACGTCACACGCTGCCCGGGATTGTGAACTGTTGATGGGTCCGTTGATGGCCCATGACCAGGACTGTTCCGTGGGTAGGCGCTTTGTGTACGATCCTACACTTGGACCATCGGCAGACTTGAGTACCTGTGCTCGTGCATAGCACCTCTTGGATTGGAGTTTCATCGAAGTTAACGCAGGTTGCCCTGGTATGCTCCTGACTGCCTCTGTATATATGAGGAGCATGTCTGTTTGTTCGAATTGCTTAATTGGATGGCATACCTTTTTAGTATTGAAGGTTCTGACAGCTTGTTGGAGATTATGGTATTCCACTTCTCCCGCAAAGTTTTTGGCCCAGAAGATACGCAGTGAATGGATATTGTATTAGGTATCGATTTTTTTTCCCTTCTCTTCTTTCGCCTTTATTTTTCAGTCCACCACGATTCCACTTTGAATTTAAATGGGTCTGTCTTGCAACCGTGATTCCTGAGAGAGTTGGGAGTGTTGTGTTCTGGGGTGTCTAATCACTTGTTTCTCTAGGAATGAGTAGGAGAGCAAGTGAGACACTATAGCTAGTCGGTCCTGGGCTCATGCCTACTAAGGTGGTAGGATGACTCAGTCCCTATGCACTAAGGTCCCATAATCCTACGCATAGTGCAGAATCCCTGCAACAGACCCACATCACCCCACACCGTAGGAACCTCCAATGGCTCCCCGTCCAGAAAAGATGGCAATTCAAGTTATTGACACACGCCTACAAAGCCCTCCACCAACTAGGACCAGCATACATCAACCACCGCCTGAACTTCCACCACCCTGGCCCTCACACAGACACAGCGCACCCGCCAAAGCCACAGCAGAGGCCATTTCTTTTCCTACCTTGCCGTCAAGTCCTGGAACGGCCTTCCCCTCCATCTCACCCTCGCTGGAAGAATTCAGGAAGAGACTCAAGACCTGGCTCTTCACCTGAGCCCAGCAACCTAGCTCCTGGATACCCTCACGGATGATTAGCAGCGCTATACAAATCATGTTTGATTGATTGATTGATAGGACTGTTTGCACTTTAATATTTAAAAACAGCTGAATGGAATTGCACCAAACTTGAAATGTAAGTGTAACTTTATTCAAGGGAGTCCCTCTGTTTGATTTGTCGCATAACAGTTCAGTAAGTTTCTAGACATTGGCATGTGCCTAGGCATGAAGACATTTAATTTTAGAGATATGTAGACTATTAGTCCATTGATACTTTTATCCTGATTTCCACTCCACCTCCCTCTGAAAAAGAAGAGCTTCTAAACAGATGTTCTATGTTAATTACCCTACTCTTTCCCATCACAACAAATATATTTTGTCATTGTTTATGAGCCACTATAGTATTTTAGAGTTGAAAACCATCAGAAGAATGGTGTTAAATTTAAATGGGTTCCCTCCTTCAAATCATGTAAGGGCCATTAGTTCTCGGTATGTTCTATTCTTTTCTTTTATTTATTCCTGGCCAGTTCTGTGTGACCAGTTTATGTATCCGAGGTCTTCAAAGTTTCAAAGAGGTGTGTCTATGCTGTGAGGGCTGCTAATCTCAATTGAAATCCAACAGAGACACTGCCATACCTCACTGGAGGCCCCGGGCCAAAATACCAATGCCAGAGCCCATTTTAGGATGGGGCGGTATCACACCCAAAACACCCGCCCATACCCCTGAATCTGAGCCCCTGTTCTGAAAGTGTATATGAAGGTCTTGAAATAATGGTCAAAACAGTTGAGGTTTGACCAGGATATGCAAAACCCTGTATTTAAGAAGTTTAGTGAATGTTGAGTCCTATTAAGTGGGTTAGGAAAGTCAGCTGTGTATTTGATTACAGCGATGCACAAAAAAGCAAGACATACATATACATCTGTAAAATTATATTTTACAGAGGCAGATTGCAGGCATTAGATGTGCTTAGGAACAGGCTATGAAGGGCTAATTCATATTCCCTGTTCTTGTCTAGTGTTACAGATTGAGCAAGGAAATATTTGCGACTTCAGTGACTCAGATGAGGAATTCACATATGGAAGTTGGCAATTGCAGAGTGTTTAAACGGCAAAGATGTGTCTAACAGGATCAATACAAAAGAGATTTATCTAGAGTTTGGTGGATGGGATACTCTGTCACAAAGATAGTGGATGTCCGACTCCCATCTGCCATATTACAAATGCATTATAGTCTATAGCACTTGTAATAAAGCGGACAGGATATCCATCACGTTTTGATGGAGTATCCCGTCCATCAAACTCTGAGTAAGACCTAGGATTCAGGTTGTGGGGGTTTGATGGCAGTAGTGAACGTTAGCAGCTATTTCGTAGTTAGATACAATCACTATACGTTTCCGTTTATTTATTGATCTTTGGTCATGCGCAATATGTGTTGTTTTACTGTGTACATAATGGAACCTGTTGTCATTAACTTTGATTTTACGTATAAAATAAAAGGGCTGAAAAAGTAAAAAATTATAATGATTGTACCTGGAATGTTTTTATTTGTTTTAATTAATTGACAATAGATTTTTGAACTGAAATAAAATCAAGGCACCTTGATGTTCGGCATGGTCTTATATTGGAGGGAGGCATGGGCAGGTTCGGACTGGGACAAAAATAGGCCTGGGCACCAAAATAAAAGTAGCCCTCATTAGTAAACCAGATAGCTAAAAAAGTGGCCCACACTTGCAAAACACATGCTGTATGTGTGTTTTGCCAGGTATGGTAGACTGCATGCGTTTATGTTTGCTGCAGGCAATGTTCGTGGTAATATCAGGGAAATTAACAGTTAAACCTAGCGCACCTGGCTCTAAAACAGGCCCACAAACTGCTAAAAAACTGTCCCACACACTAATTTGTCAGACCAACCCATCGGGCACTGACTGATTGCCCTGTAGGCCAGTTTGTCCCAGGGCATGGTTGAGTCAGCAGACACAATGCTGATGACCTGCACTACACCGGCATTGAACAGCCACTGCTGTTAGCTGACATGCATTGTAGCCCGTCTGTGGGATCACTAACAGAATATTGGAAACAGAAATATCGTGTGGATTTAATATTGTGTGAAAAATATCAAGAACCAAAATATCAAGCAGGTAAGTGCAAATAGGCAAGTATAGATTTACTATTCCTAAAGTGACATCTTCATACCGTGAAGATATGTATATTGTCATGGTAAATATTTGTGGAGTTATATACAGTAAAGCTATTCTTACCTATAGAAACTTACCTTCGCAATATTTTTGTCCTCGATATTCTTGGCACAAGATTTTGACCCACGATATTTCTGTTTCCGGTATTCTGTCTACATACCCCACCTGAGTGTTACTAGCAGTGATGAGGAGTTATGTTATATTCTTCCAGAACGCTGTCACTTCAGGGTCACCGGTGTGCTACATTTTTATATGGATTTTTGATTAAAGAACTCAGGGCCAGATATTACGATGGATATTTGCATGCGCAAATGGGTCTTAGACCCGTTTGCGCATGCAAAATTCCTTTTGGCCAAGTACAAACCCTATTTTGCGACTTGCAATAATTTGCGACTCGCAAAATAGTGTTTTGCGACTCGCTATTAGGAAGGGGCATTCCCTTCTTAATAGCGACCCCAAATGCCATGCATGACTGTTTTGCGACCGCAATTGCAGTCGCAAAACAGTCACAGTTTACCACCCTTCACAGAAGGGTGTTAAACCACTCGCAAACGGGAAAGGGGTCCTCATGGGACCCCTTCCCTTTTGTGACTGGCTCTAAAAATATTTTTTAAGGGCAGGCAGTGGTCGCAGGGACCACTACCTGCCCATAAAAAATGAAATGAAAACGTTACATTTTTTCCTTTTTTTAAATGCAGCCCGTTTTCCTTTCAGGAAAACGGGCTGCATTAAAAAAAACTGCTTTATTGAAAAGCAGTCCCAGACATGGAGGTCTGCTGAGCCCTGCAGGCCACCAAACCTGGGAGGACCAGCCATTCCCAATGGGGTCGCAAATTGCGAGTGCCTCATGAATATGCATGAGGCATGCAATTTGCGACACCATTGGGAATCGCAATCAGTGTCGCAGACATTGTTGTAAATACCAATTTGCGACTCGCAAATTGCGAGTCACTATTGCGACGCAATTTGCGAGTCGCAAATTCCTTGGTCGTACATCTGGCCCTCAGTTTCTAGTTTTTTTCATAATAATTGAAAAAGGAAACAGAAAGCCAGAATTTTTGAACATCAGTAAATCCAAATAAAACTGGCCCTGTGTTTTTCTGGCAAGATTAAGCTCCACACAGCAACAGAAATCTGCAACAATTCTGCATTGCAAATGCTGCATGGTACTGTTGAACTCACCGTCACTGAAGCCCAGTGCTGGTGAGTTGGGTCACTCATTTGATGGGCCAAGAGTAGGGTCACTGGAATTATGCAATAGGTGTGACCAAATTATACAGCAGTGTTGACCGAATTATGCATCATGGAAAGGAAAATTATGCTGAAAAACGCTGCACATTTAGTGCATTGCTTCATTATTATATTTGGACAATGATTTCACATCATTAGTAACCGTTTAACACCCAGAAATAGCAATAAGGAACTGAAAGGTCACTTTTGCAAAGAGCCTTCCACTGTGCAGCAAAATGTCATCTCAATTTTAGTAACTTGTGATCCGTTTGAGCTAGAAATTCTTTTTTGTTAAAATCTGCAAATGATGCAACTGATGATGGATTACAGGGCAAATACATAAGTATGCGGAAATTGTTGCAGCCCTTGACTCAGATAATTTTAGTGGCCCGGGTCAAGGGTCACAAGCGTTGCATACTGTGTGTCGAGAAAGCATGTCCACACAAAAGAGAGGTAGGAGTGGAGGATGTAACTATATAATCTTGTGCAAGTGGCATGTGCTTAGTGCGAAAAAACTGCCCTCACTCTCAAAATTGTGACATGCTTCATCATTGGCTTGCTAACTAACACCCCCCGCGCAGACCAATGCCTGGGGTGGAGCAAAGGGGAGGGGAAGACAATACAAACATACAAATAATAACAGGATAAAGAAAATAATAAATGTGCAGTTAGTGATCATTAAAATTAGCTCGAGTATATCCGCTGCTACGCTTTATTCCTGGATTACCTGGCCAGGGTTAAAAGAGAATAGGATGGTGGTGAGAAAGATTGTTAGTAACCGTTCACCCCTCCTTACTGCATGTTCGTCAACATATTTCAACCGGTTTCCAATAGACCTCAAGAAGGTCTGTACGGCTTTCATCAGGACCTCTGTATCCCTTTTTAAGACCCCTCCTTTCGTACCTTAATTCTGTAGGTTATTTTGGAAATTTCCCTTTTCATTCAGGGGAAAAGTAAAACATACTCCAGTGGTATTGAGTTTCATCAGTATGTGCACTTGAAATGGCATGGGAGTAGGAGCGGCTCCCTATAGTCACACATTCTTCAAGGTGAGACCGCTGCCTTCGCACTGCTCTCCTCGCACCGAGAAAGCATTACAGGCTCATGGATTTCTGTCACCGGTGGGGTCTAATCTTAGTAGAAATAAATGGGGGTGAATGAGCAACTGTCTGATTGCCAGTGTTGGTCACAGTTCAAAGGGCAAAGCACAGACAAGGCAAATGCTAGGTACAGCATTAACTAGAGCCACCAGCCAGGTATTGATTTATGCTCCACTGTCGGAAGCATGTGTATCCTGTGTTTTTACACTAGTCCGAGTGTGACATGGTCGATAATTCAGGACCATAATGCGCTATTGGATGGATTGGATTTCCAGGCTTAAGCTTGATCAACAAATCAAAATATATTCAATAATATGTAAAGCACATTATGCTCCACAAAAAGGACAGAGAATATTTAGGTTTCAAACCATAAAGGTTTCTTAAAAGTTACTCATTTACAGAAAGCACACAAATCAGGTTAGAATTAATCAATAATCAAAATGTGTATGCTTCTATTAATATGCAATTCAATTAAATCAAAATGATTTAATTCAGAGGATGAACCAACATAGTGTCGCCTCAAAGGAAAGAATAAAAAGGAAGTCACTTCTCTCTCAGAGAGAGTATTCTAACTCTCCTGCTTTGCTCTATTCCAAATCTAAATCAAAACCTGCTTCTCTATTCAGCTCTGCCCAAATTAAAAGAACATAACTCTAGAATTGTACACACCTACAAGCAGTTCACACAAGACTGTCCAATCAGGTTAAGCCAGATGATACAATTACAGACTTGTTAGGTTCTCATGGTTTGCTCGCTAACACGCTTCTCTCCGCGTCCTTCAAACTGTAACAAGATAAGGTACATGGGGACTGTACACTGCAGATGTCTTGCTTTCTCCCTTAGAGACCTGCTTATAGACAGCCGCTCGTCTAATAAAGAGGTGTACAGCAGGTCCTGATCTAAAGCACCTCACCGGATTGCATCTGCATGACGTAGTTCAATTGCTAATAGTTTTTGAAGATTGGCTCTAGCCACAGCCTCCCGTTCTTTATTTTGCTGCCAGATATGTTGCTGGGTAACCCCCCTAATGTAAGCCTTCCTCGCATCCCACACTGTACAAGGGGAAGCCGTCCCCACGTTATCTTCCAGAAAGTCCACTAATCTTTTATGGATAAAGGCTAAATAATCACTGTTGGTGAGTAGATTGGATGGAAATGAGAAAGTCAGAGGCGTTTTAAGCACGGTCTCAACCTGAAAGGATAGTAAGATGGGGTTGTGGTCAGAAGTGATCCTAGGGCATACTTCCATGCCTGCAGATGTCAGTATATTGTCAGAGACCCAAGCCATGTCGATTCTGGAGTACTGCCTATATGGAGCAGAATAGTAAGTATACCCAGGGATGCTGGGTAAAGTGACTGCCAAGCGTCATTTAAGGAGTGCAGCCAGTTCGAGGATTGAAGCTCTCACCTTCCCCATTCTGGAAGTAGCTGCTCGGTTTGTAGAATAGATAGCATAATTCACCACGCAGTTGAAATCCCCCATGATTAGGCGCTACCCCTGCCAGTCTAGTAGCTCTAAGCTGAAAAAGTTGAAAACAGCAGGGTCGTCAACATTAGGGCCATATATTGAACAGAACACATACTTGTATCCTTTATCTCGAGCTGCACCAGTGCCCATCTCCCCCGCAGGTCAGCCGAGGTCTTAAGGATTCTGTGGTCAAATGTCTTACTCACCAGTATAGCAGTTTCCCTTATAGAAGCACTCTGGGATGTACAGATAATTGTTTGATACCCAAGATGTTTAAAAAGCCCTTGATCTTTATAGGCTAAATGTGCCTCTGTAAGGAGAACAATGTGAGGTCTATATGCTTTCAATTCCTCCCGGACTAATTGGCGCTTGACACCATTATTTAGGCCTGAAACATTCCAGGCCATACATCTAATCAGAACCATGGGGATTGGTACCTTATGCCGCTATCATATACTTTGAGAACGAGACCATAATCTATCCTCAAGCCGTCTTTATGTTCCCTAATACTGCTCCCTGCCACCTTCCTTACCCACTTGTGTGTGCCCTTTTTGACATTTTCCTCTGCTACCCCACCCCAATCCCCTCTTGCAACCCCCTCCCCCCCATCACTCCTCAACCAGTGTCGCAAAGAAGGAATCATCTTCCTTGTGAGCTGCCGATGGATTGACAGCTAGCGGCGAGCAGTGCACCAAGAGTGACCCCGTGTCCAACCATCCCAGGATGCACATCGAAGAAAAGAAAGAGAAAAAGAAGATAGAAGAAGGAAAAATCAAAGTGAGAAAAGAAATAACATGGATCAAAAAGCCATGTTTCAGAGCCAAAGTGCTTGTTGTCCTGGGCTACTACGTTTTTTTAGCGGCTCCATCCTGTTGCCATTGGATTAGCGCTTGCTTAGCCTCCTGGTCCGTAAGAAAGAGCTGTGAATGTCCGCCTTTTATAACCTTTAATCGGGCCGGCTCCTGTAAGAAAACCTGAGCACCTTCTGCCTTTAACGGATTGATAAGCTGTCTCAGCTTCTAACGTCTATAAATGGTGGCTCCAGTCTGCACAAGAAAAGAAAACGCATGGGAAAGAAGAAAAAAAGAACATAGGGGCATATTATCAAGGGCCCTATCGCCGCTTTAGCTGCACTTTTTGCCGCTAAAGCGGCGATATTTCTATCGCCCTATCAGCAAGCTGTCGCTAACAGGTGTTAGCGACAGCTTTTAGGCGATAGTGATTGGTTTGGGTGCCGCTTTGCATGTCAGCGATATTTATCGCTAATGACATGCAAAGTAGGCGTTCCCAACCCAAAGACCACGAAAACAGCCGCTAACAGGTCTATCGCCTATTAGCAATGAGGGCCCGGACCCGGTTAGTGATGAAAAAAATCGCGCTAACCGGGGTCATCGCTGCTTTTTTTACACCTGCTAATTTCCTGACTTATGCATACTTTACATGGGGGGTGGATTATGCTGATACGACCCTGTGTGGTCGTATCAGCAAGGTTTCCGCCGTTCCCCATGCAACATCGCTGGTTTTGTTGCGATGTTGGCCCATTTCTCCCACTATCGCTGGAATATTATTCGCCATAGCGCTAATTGTTGCTAATACAGAGTTAGCGCGGCAAAATATTCCAGCGATAGCCAGCGATAAAAAGTTTCGCGCTAAGCGCGCTCTGCGATATTTATCGCAGTTTGTTACTAATATGGCCCAACATAGCCTTCAACAGTTAGGACTCCATAACTATAATTGTTCACGTGTTACAAAGCAAGATGGCAAGTGATAGGGATATTAAAATTCTGACCTACATCAACTGTAGTCAATCTAAACGTTAATAAACATAGGGGCATATTATCAAGGAATAGCGATATCTATCGCTAACCGCGCGTAGCGCGAATTTTTTTAACGCCGCCTATCGCTGGAAAATATTGCTGAGATAACACCCTATTAACAAAGGTTTATCTCCATAGCGATAACATTTCCAGCGATAGTGGCAAATGTGAGAATATCGCTGGAAAAGCAGCGATATTCTCGCATTAACGCAAGGATGGATTCAGCCTGACAATCCACCTCCTATACTTTAAACAGGTAAGTCATCCTCAGTAGCAGGTGTTAAAATCTAGCGATAAACGCGCTTAGCGCGATTTATTTTATCGCTTCGCCTGCCTTGTTAATAGGGGTTAGTTGTGTTAGCGACTGTTTACAGTCGCTTTTAGTGAGAACGCCTACCTTGCATGTCATTAGCGATAATTATCGCTGACATGCAAGGCGATGTAAACCCGGCCGCTAACGCCTGAAAGCTGTCGCTAACGCCTGTTAGCGAGCTTGCTAATAGGGCGTTCAAAATATCGCCGCTTTAGCGGCAAAAAGTGCCGCTAAAGCGGCGATAAAGCCCTTGATAATATGCCCCATAATTTCTCCCTATAAATAGCAGTTGCCTCTCTATGTGTTAATGTCACGTAAATACAAAAATTCTAATCTATGAAAAAAGCGCCATCACTCCTGCCATGCCGACTTTAGGTTGCAGAAACTACGGACTACTAAGTGCTCTTGAAGCCTGTGGCACTATACTAAACACTGTAAAAAAAAATACGTACAAAAAAAGCAACCACTGGCAAACCGATACATCTCTTCTTTGGAACCTATTGGCTTTGCCATTGGGTTTTAGCCAATGCTGTGCAGCATGGCTAAAAATAAAAAAAAAAGCTTTTGACGCGTCAGGCCCTGTGATTTAATAGGTGCAAGGACTACACATGCACAACCCTACAAAATGACGCAACCACTTTTTTTCTTTTTAGTTACTGATCTGAGCTGGATTGGTAACTAAAAAGGAAAAAAATGTGCAAACGTGTGCTTTAAGTGGAAGCGGAAGAAATGGGAGGGCGGAAGCAACGCAGGGGGAGCAGGTGGGGGTAGAATCAATAAGGAGGGTGCTTGTGGGGGAAACAGCACGGGCGGGGGAGTGGAGGCAACGAGGAGGGTCCAGGCACAGCACTGTGGCAACACAGAGGGCGGGGGTGGGATAAAAGCAAACAGTAGAGAGAGCAACCTGGTGCTAGTGGAAAGAAGCACCGTGCAGAGATAGGTACAAGGCGTGCGCGGCGGAGACATCTTGAAAACAAATGCACTCTGGTGGAGTGCTTGGAAGATAAAAGTAGTGCTTGGAAAGTGAGCAGTGAAAGGACAGAAATAATACGTCCATGCTCCAGGAGAGGGACAAGCACAAGAGGAGGAAGGGAAGCTCACACAGGCTGACGAGCAAAAAGCAAGCAAATGAGAGAGACAATAAAGCCAACCAATAGTAAGCAATAGAAGGGGGATGGAGGGGTTAGAAGCCCACTGCAAGCTCGCAATACATCATGCAACAGACAGTGCATGAGCTTTTTAGTAGGCGAGACCCCAACATCCGTAATTACGTTAATATTACACTCTCCTTAAAGACAGGTAGACTGCAGTGCCACCTAGTGGGCCTGTGCATTATGGCGACAGTCAGTGGACTTCATATACTCACCTAAGGTTGTACAGTAGACCATTGTATGTATACCTCGGCCTTCCCCCTCACAGCCTTGGTTGTTGATATTTGCTTTTCTTTCTTATTTGATTTCACCAATATTTAGTACAAAACACCTCTGAGAATCCACCACGACTTCCTCCAAACCCATGAAAGAGAAGCACTTGCGTTGACCACCCAGACTCAATAGCATCTTCACAGAATGACCTCCTACGTCAGTCTGTAGGGATCTATGTCATCTCAGCAAGTTCAGTTTCATCTACCTCCATCACCTGAGTCAACTTCTTCTGCTGTCTTTCACCAGGAAAGTACTTTGACTTTAGAGGGCCCTGAACACCCAATTTAATTAAGCCCATTACATCTTGTTTTTTAAAATAAAACATGGAAATTAGATTAGCACTTTTTTCAAAATAAAGATCAGAATGGACTGTATCCAGCCTTAACTAGTCCCTAGTCGCGCTACTATGGATGCTGACTTTAGCACTGCTACTATTAGCATTTCTGCTGCTACTACTACTAAGTCGACTGTTGCTGCTAGTGCTACTTTCCCCCAGATACCATACATTCTGCAACTACTACTGTTAGTACCAATATTACTAGTAGTGCTACTGGCACTGCTGCTGGTTGAAGTATACCAAATACTACTACTAACAGCAATACTGTTATGAGTCCACTTCACAAAGAAAATAGTAAATGTGCATCCATAAAAGTATTGCAACATACAGATGTAGATGTACTACGTTTTGGGAATTCACAAACATTCTTGTCGTATGCATGGAAAGCTTCACCAGGTGCAGGTTTCCAGGCGTAATTCTAGGAATCTCACGATTACCCCCACTGACTCCAAGTCCCCTGTGCAGAAATATACATAGCATACATTATTTCTCAGGGAGAAAAGCCCTTCCTGACAACCCCATTACATTTGGAGTGACAGGTTACCCTTCCTATTCTGGAAGGGGAGCTACTCTAGCCTTTGGCAGGAGCAAATTTCCAACAATTTCTGACTAGGAACAAACGCCCAAGTTTGTCGGCATTAACAAACTTACAAGGCTAACCATGCCTTGTTCCGCCCCCTTCCCACGAATTGTGTAGCATTTACAACTTTGGATTTCTTTATGCTAGGGCTGGAAAAGTCCAAAACAATACATCCATTTATGTCTGCCAGGAATCCTTTTGAGAATTTCTGGAAGGCATAAACTAAGGTATTTTCAGCTGTAAATGAACATGAATCAGCCTCATAAGGTTTACTACAAAACAAAAACTATTACGAGTTCTGTTACAAGTACTCCACATCCTCCTGCTAGTAGTAGTGCACCAAATAGTCTCGCTAGCACTAGCACTCAACATTTACAATTTACTAATTCTATTATTATCCCTACCTTTAGTATAACTACTATTGATCCAACACTTATGATAGAGCGTGGTTTGCTCTTTTCTTTTGTAGGGGTGCATTATAATCATGATTAGTCCGCATCTGTATATAATCTCTTTGGTGTATTAATATTAGGTTATTAGGACATGACTGTAATAAGGTATAAGTGAGGTGTTGGGTATTTTCTTCATGTAACTAAAGAATTCATGTAGTAAATGCATATATTTAGAGGAAATCATATGCATGTAAAATGTATTCATGGCTAATGAAGGGTTCCTATTGATGTTCATATCGTGTGTGCATATTAATGGTTCATATATGTTTGTATTTTAATGTGTGTACTGTTCTTACCTTAGCCAAAGTTGGTAGGCCTAAGTTTAGTTTCCCCTGGTCGCTCTCAAGTTGAAGGTTTTTAATAAAGACTTATGTGCTTGTGGAATTTTTCCTTTCACGTTTCTATTGCAGGTGCCAGAATTCGTCCTCGTTAGTTAGAATAACAATAACGTCTTTGTTTCAGGAGTTGGATGGACCTGGGGAGGAGAGGATGCCTTTGAACCTCCGGAGCTGGAGGATGTCTTTCGTGTCTGGAAGGCCTGGGAACCAAGGTCACTGAGCAAGAGTTTGAAAGTTCTATTGCTTCATGGAAAATTACTTACGGGGAGGTGTCTAACTGGATGAGGCGGTCTTCGGATGTACTTGGGGGTGTGATATTCAACTTTTGTATAGGGGTTAGGGACAGAGTCCGATACTTCTGCCTTACCTGGAGAGAAGGGAGCATCTTAGAACGAGCCCTGTAGCTTTATGCTACTTGACCCATTTACCTTGAGTGTACTTCTTAGGAAGACACCACGAGCTTATACCTTTCGGGGAACTTGCCTGGGAAATGCTAAGTGGGGATGTCGTACTACAGGTAGAGTAGGGACAGATTAATGCTTTTAAATTCCAATCACAAATGAATAAGTCTTTTGATGTAGTTTCTATAATCATTTGTGTTTTAATTCAGGAATTGGTTATTCTGTGCATTTTGCACCGACTTAATGTTATTCGTAGATTTGGTTTTGTATTAGTCCCCATGTACATTTACATATTCGTTTTGAGGTGTTTGTATGTCCAACTTTTCTTGACTTTGTAAAAAAATTATTAAAATTTGGATTAGCAGTCTGTGTTCCTTTAGCATCATGGGCAAGGATAATGTATAATTGGTAATTGTTTCCTCTCCCCTCGACACCTATATTGCAGGCACCAATGACCCATCGACCAGGGGTTCCAGAGTAAGTCTAGAACGTAGAACCCGGCCCCATCACTTAACACTACTACTTGTACTACTAACACTACCCTACAAATACTTGTATTGCTTTCAGCAATAGTTACATTTCTTCTAATAGAAATATGGGCACTATTCACAAAGGTAAAAATACATGTGCATATTTATTCATGTGTACATTTACTACTACACTATACAGCATACACTTTTTTGCTATTCACTATTTCTGCCGTATATTTTCACCTAGAGCAGCATAAAATTTGCTCTATCCTCATTATTTTGATTAGGCCACATATGTATATTAAGGCCTTATGTATTTGTGAGATGTAATGTAATCCAGCAGAGAAAAGTCACCTAAAAGCTATACACGAAGTGCACATGCTATGTAATCATGACATTTTTATATGCATGTACACTAATGCTTTACTTTTCAGTAACAACAAGTTGAAGTTTATATACATTTATATGAAAATGTTTTGCTTTTGCTAGATAATGGAACATGTATTCATGAAATTTTCATTCACTTTTATAACGTGACTGCTTATGTATTAGCATTTATTCAGTTATAATGTGTATTGGAGTCTTGAATTTGTTAACTTGTTCAGAGGCCTTAAGCACTGGGTGTCGCAATATTGAACCTTTCCTCTTTCCTCTTCAGGTGCCTGGTATTATGACCTAATGAATGGAGAAAGGTTGATTGTGTGAAATAGATAAGGAAGCGTGAAGGGAGTCAAGGGCGAATGAAATTAAAGGCCAAAAGGGAGGCTTGCTGTCTGTTTAGAATGAAGGGATACATTCAAGGCTTTCTCCAAATATGTGAATCAAAGAAGAGAGCGAGGAGCTGTCTTTCCAAATGTACATCAAAAGAAAGAAGAAAATATGAGTGTATTTGCCAAAGCGAATGTTGTTTGAAGTTAGATTTTAATTGGGGCTTCGATCTTGATTTAGGAGGGTATCTGAGGGTATAACTAGGTGTTGTTCTAGGGTTTTTCACTGAGACTCTGTCGCAGACGCAGATGCAGATACAGATGCAGATTTCTTCTGAGATTTTTGGGCTAGTAGAGGGTTAGACCTTTGCACTCTATGCTCTATCTCATTGTGTGGCTACATGCTGTGCAATATTTTACTTTAGAAAACCTCTACTGAAGTTTTCCATGCTGACACCTTTCTTTACTTTATGGATCTAATTGGGATTTAGTTTAGCATTCTTTAGTGTAGGGAATTAGAAATCTTCATGCATCATAGACAGGAAGATCGGAACTTTCAATCTCCTCATCATGCTGTATTTCATTTAATCTGTACCATTGCTACCGAAGTTTTCATTGGTTACTTGCTATTTAGGATTAACTTTGTGCACATAGTCGGAAGTCCTTTGAAAATTTTGTATTGTTATGCAATGTTTCTGAGACTGATTTATATTATGCAGGCTTTGAATTTGTAATAAATCTATACTAAACTTGACTTTTCGACTCAGAGCTTTACTATGTAGCCAAATGGATTGCACTGTATTTGTGGACTTGAACTGAAACCTACCTCTTTTATCCCTCAAACTCCCTAGAAAGATCAGACCGGAGGGAATGAGAAAAAGGGCCCAAATCCCCTCCACTCTAGCACACCTAGATCTAGATATATGTTTCCACCCCTCAATCCAGGGGATGGAGCCTCCTACAACAGAATTTACCCGTGTAAAGTTACTACTAAAAACTTTGAATCCGTAGGTGGAGATCTCCACTACCATCGCAGAAATCTCACAATGGAAAAATATAGTGAATATTATTAAAGTATATCAATATATAAGAAAATAGAAATAATTAATGCATAATATAAATGTAAATAATGTAATATATTTATTTTTAACCTAGATCTAACAAAATAAAATGCCACCGCACATTAACTCATCAAATTAATTGTGCATTAAATACATAATTTATTTAAATCTATTAATTTATACATAATATTTAAAAATACCACACTCAATGAGATTTATATTTTTATTTCATAGTTACTAAATGTTGTTAAAAGTTATGTTTAATTAATATAAATTATTGTAATCTTTTAGTCAAAGTCCACAAGTCTATCCCTATATGCATGTGTATATATATATGTATATGGCAGATTGCCGAAACGCGTCTGTCAGTGCGGGGGGTCTGTGCACCAAATAAACAACTTGCAACAAGGACCTGTGAGTGCTCTCCTACTTACGCCGCGGAAGCTGCTGTGCGTGTGGATAAATATATATATATATATATATATATTATATACTGGCGGTCGCCAGTAGATAGTTATAGTTAGGACCTATTTTCCATAGGAAATCCGCGACATTCTATTTGAAATAACTCTTGCGTCGGTTGACGAATCTTCGCGAAATTTTCAAACTTTATGGCCCGCTCCGGTCTGCTCCTACCCTGAAAGTCTCAGGGTGATTCGTCAAGCGGGGCCGAGAAAAAGGGGGTCCCAAAACGTGTTTTCCCCATTCATTTTCCCATAGGAAACTTTAGACACGGCTACAGCTCGGACTGCTGAACGGAATTACACCAAATTTGGCAAGAGGTAGTTCTTGGTTCAGAAAGCTCCTTTTGTTAAATGGTGTAAATCCGTTCAGTAGTTCCTGTGAAAATCAAAATGAAAATCACATATATATCTATGGCCGCGTCGGATTCGCGCACCCTCCCGATCACGAGCTGCATGCTAATTGGCTGTCAACACTCCAAATCAGGAAGTGTTGGCAGCCATTTTGTCCTCGAAGTGCGCAAAGCGCAAAGGGCAGGGTAGAAACACCCTGACCCCTAGGTCTGCTCAGGGGTCCCACAAGGACCCCCGGGCAGAAAAAGCATTTTTTTTTAAAATCGGCGGGATGCGCTAGGGTGCGCGAATCCCGCCGAGAAAAAAAAAATCGCAAGTGTGCAAACGCACAAAGGGGCAGGGTGAAACACCCTGACCCCTAGGTCTGCTCAGGGGTCCCACAAGGACCCACTGGGCAGAAAAAGCATTTAAAAAAAAAAATCGGCAGGATGCGCTCAGGGTGCGCGGATCCTGCCGAAAAAAAAAAATCGAAGCGCGGTCTCCCGCGCTTTGATGTTTATTTGCCCCGGGTGGGCCAAGTCCCGGGGGCATGGTGAGGGGTTTAGATTTAATGTGGGGCCTCTAAGGCTCCAAGCCCGGGGACCGCCACCCCCGGGGCTTTAGAAAATAATGGTGCGGGAGGGCTCTTTGCCCTCCCGCAGCCCCGAGACCGCCACCTCCCGGAGCTTCTTTTTAAAAATTTTAACCTGTGTGGGGGCTCCAGCCCCCCCACACGCTCCGGGGACCGCCACCTCCCCGGGGCACTAAAGATTTGAATATGGGGGTCTGTTACGGACCCCCAAAGCCCTGGGGATCACCACCTCCCTGGGGCTGTGAAATGGTTGGGAGGGGGGCCGCGCGGCCCCCCTCCTGGAGCCCTTGATGGCCCTGGGGACCGCCACTCCCCAGGGCCGGCTCCTGCAGTGTCCCGGGGTGCCTACCCCTGGGACACTGTAGTTTGCTATGACAGGACGGGAGCCTCGTGGCTCCCGTCCTGTCATAGCAAACTTGGTTTGCATTTTGAAAGAGAGAGCAGGAAGCTGCTCTCTCTTTCAAAATGCAA
Source organism: Calotriton arnoldi (assembly GCA_963921515.1). NCBI lineage: Eukaryota > Metazoa > Chordata > Amphibia > Caudata > Salamandridae > Calotriton > Calotriton arnoldi. The sequence continues at coordinate 285,075 of CAWUFW010016727.1, forward strand.
ACCCAATTGCTTTTCCACATGGGGAGCATGTGGAAAACCAATGCCGGCTCGCGCAGGAGGCGGGGAGCCGGCTGGGAATGTGGGGGGATTGGGGAACCCCCCACAGTCTCCAACGAGAGGCCAGGCCTCGGGGGATAGGGTCCCCGGGGCCATAAGTGGCCCGGGAAGGGGGCCACGCAGCCCCCTCCCCAAATAAATTTTTTTTTTTAAAAAGGGCAAGGCCGGCCCCGGGGGATGGGGTCCCCGGGGCCTTAAATGGCCTGAGGAGGGGGCCACGCAGCCCCCTCCAAAATAATTTTTTTAAAAATCGAGGGCATGCCCCGGGGGATGGGGTCCCCGGGGCCAATACAGTGATGTCACTGACCATGTCATGAGTGATGTAATATGTGACGTCATCAGCAGTGCATTGCGGGGGCGCGAGTTATAGTTAGCTGAACTAACTATAACGGGGGAATTTCTATGGTTTTGTAAGAGTGAAATGTCCAACTAACTATAACTGTCCCTAAAACCTATGGTTTTTTAAGTGAATTTCAAAGGTTTTTAAATGCTAATTTCTAACTATAACGTGTCTGAAACCTATGGTTTTTTCAGTGAATATATATATATATACATACATATATAATATATGTATGTATATATATATATATACATGCATATATAATATATGTACGTATGTATATATATAATATATGTATACATCCATATATAAATATGTACAGATATATAATCATTTCCCTTCCTCCTTGAAACCCTCCAAGGATGAAGACGACACACACAGGTGGGCTTATAGTATCTGTTTATTGCAACCTCACGTCAAATGCGTTTCAGCTATTACTAGCCTTGTGTATGTGTGTGTGTATATATTTAAAACCTACTGGCAGTCGCCAGTAAGTAGTTATAAGTAGGAGCTAGTTTCCATAGGAGAAGTGGTTTCTTGACTTTCCTATATCTTTGTGGCCAGTTGATAAATCTTCACAAAATTTTCCCCAAAAAGTGTGCAGGTGGGTCTTATTGTGCATGGAAAATTTCGAAGTGATCTGTAAAGCGAGGAAGAGAAAAAGAGGGGGGTCAAACAATGTGCATTTCCTATTGTTAATTCCCATAGAGATGTTAGACATGACTACTGGCCGAACAGCTCAACGGAATTACACCAAATTTGGCAGAAAGCTAGATCTTGCTCCAGAAAGCGAGCATTTTGTGATTTAGTGTAATTCTGTTCAGTAGTTTTTGAGATAATGAAGAAAATGCAAATTTGTATATCTAGGGCCGTGAAGCCTTTGCAAATTCTCCTGATCTCGTGCAGAGATCTGATTGGCTGCCTAAACCTCAACCAGGAAGTGTTGGCAGCCATTTTGGGACTTGGCCTCAGTCGAGTCCCAAAAAAGAGTAAAAAAGTAAAGAGAAGAGGGAAAGATAGGAATACCCTCACTCAATAGCCCTGGTGCAAAAAAGCATTTTTTTAAACACAATTTTGCTACAAAATCGCAATTTTTTGCGAATTTGCAGCAAAATAATTTTTAAAAACAAGCACGGTCTCCTTCACCTGTTTAATGCTTAGCCCCGGGTAGCCAAGGTCCCAGGGGCTTCTTTATATATATAAAATGGGGAGAAGGCACATGTGGCCCCTCTCCCCATGGCCTATCTTGGTCCGGGGGCGCCACCACCCAGGGGCAGGCCAATGTAATTTTAAGCAGAGGGGGGGCCGTGCGGCCCCCCTCCTTGTACCCTTAAGAGCGCCAGGGACCACCACCTCCGCAGGGCCATGAATTAAATTTAAAGGGGGAGGGCCTATGTACGTTCCGGGGACCACCACCTCCCTGGGGTAGGCACTTAAAAATGAAAAGAGGGGGGTCGCACAGCCCCCTTCCTGGAGCTATTAATGTCCCTGGGGACTGCCACCCTCAAGGGCCGGCTCCTATGTCCCAAGGTGCCCACCCCTAGGACATAGCTGCCTGCTCTCACTTGGCGGGAGCTTTGACAGCTTCCACCAAGTGAGAAAAAACAGTAAGTCTGCTCCGAGTTGGCAAGAGCAGTAAAACTGCTCCCACCCCGAGCTGACTTTTTAGCTGTTAAAACAGATAAAAGGATTGCTCCTGTATGCAGGGAGAAGTATTTTGCTGCTCCCTGTGTGCAGCAGCAATGCCAGCTTCCACTGGAGGTGGGAGCTTGCTGTTCCGCGGGGGCAATGGGGCTCCCCCCATGGTCTCCAGAGTAGCACATGGGGTGCCCTGGGTGGGCTCCAGGGCACCCAGGAGCAAGAGGCCGGACCCCTGGGGATGGGGTTCCTGGGACCAAAATAGGCCTGGAGAGGGGGACCGCACAACCCTCCTTCTACAATATTTTTTGGCCAGATCCCGGGAGATGGGGACCCCGCGGCTGAACAGGGTGCCCCCCTCCCCTACTCTAATGGACTTCCTGGGCTGCCTGGACATGGCAAAGGCCCGAAGAGGGGGACTGCATGGCCCCCCTCCCCTTCCTATAATGGGCCGAGCCCCAGGGGATGGGGTCCTCAAGGTCAAAATCAACCAGAGAAGGGGGTTTGCGTGGCCCCTCTCCCCCATTAATTTATGGCTGGGCCCGGAGGGATGGGGTCCCCAGGGCCAAACAGGGCACCCCCTCCCCTTCTATGAAGGAATTCCTGGGCTGCCTGGGCTTGGCAAAAGCAAAGCAAGTGTGTTTTCTTGGCAATTCCACATTGAAAAATGATCTGAAATCGTTGTTCAGGATGAATGCATCAATGATCTATTGAAGTGCAATCTTTAGTGACTCTGACGAGTGGGTTCTTTCTTGTACTTTCCTGGTGAGAGCAGAGTCCATAGTTCTCCCTTTAAATTATTACGAGTATTCAAATGTGCAAATCGATTGGAAGCTTGGCACGCTTGGCCCCGCCTACCTTAGTAATATGCGCTTTACCCACCGATTTTTGTTAGGCATTCTTGATGCCAAGAAATATGAGAACACTTACTTCATATAGTTAAGAAGAAGGACCCTTATTTGGTGGAGATTTACCTCTTTGTACTCTCATTGTCTTGTCTATAGGAAGATTCATGTTATCACAAATTTCTAGATAATGATGCATGAGGAACAATCACATTGCCAAAACCCACACAAAGTCACTGGTGACATTTCATCATGCTCCATTACGCAGCTGTAGTGTAGAATACGGACTGAACATTTACCCAAGGAGGTAGCACTTAGCAAATAACCAGTAGAAAGTACTCCACTTGGATAGATATTTTGTACAAAACTATAGACTCTTCTTGAATAAAGGTTCAGGTGTGGTTCCGTTGTGGCCCAGTCACTCACACAGCTACTGACACACTCACATAGACTCTTAGACACCCACTTGCACACTCAGGCACTCCCACTGACAGACCCACTCAGAAACTGATACACTCACTCACAGACCCACTCAGACACACACACTCACAGACCCACTCACACACCCACTCACAGACCTTCTCAGACACTCAGGCACCCACTCACAAACACACTCAGACACTCACACACCCACTCACAAACCCACTCAGGCACTTGAGCACCCACTCACAGAACCACTCAGACACTCTCACAGCCACTCACAGACACATTCAGACACTCATGCACCCACTCCCAGACCAACTCAGACATGTACACCCACTCAGAGACCCACTCAGACACTCTGTACCCACTTACAGAACCACTCAACTCTCTTACACCCAGTCACAGATCTACACAGAGATTCACAGACCCACTCAGAGACTCAAGCACCCACTCATAGACTCATTCAGACACTCATGCACTGACTCACAGACTGACTCACACACCCATGGAGGCACTCGCAAACCCACTCAGACACTCATGCACCAACTCAGATATCCAGCCAGACACTCACAAATATACTCACAGACCCATTCAGATCTCCACTCACACACCCATTGAGACACTCATGCGCTCATTCACAAAAAAATTTTGAACTCGAAGTTCACTGAAAAAAACAAACGTTACAGGGACGTTATAGTTAGGAAATAACATTAAAAAAAACACAGAACTCCACATAAAAAACAAAGGTTACAGGGACGTTATAATTAAGAAATAACATAAAAAAATGCCTTAGAAATTCACTGAAAAAAAAACAAAGGGTACAGGGACATTATAGTTAGGAAATAAAATTTAAAAACCTTAGAAATTCACTAGAAAAAAACAAAGGTCATAGGGACGTTATAGTTAAGCTCAGATTTCACTTGTACAAAGCCAGTGAAATTCAGCAGTTATAGTTACCTGAGCTAACTATAACTTAGGCCCACACAATGCACTGCTGATGACCTCCCATATTATATCACTCATGACATGGTCAGTGACATCACTGATGACATTTCAAATGACATCGCTGATGACATCACTGATGACATCATCCACAGAGCCACTCACTCACACACACACTCACTTACCCATACACCTACTCACATACCCACTCACTCACCAATATAGCTACTCACACACTGTCGCTCACCCATACAGCCTCTCAACAGAGCCACTCACACACACAACCACTTACGCATATCCATACAAGCACCAACACATCTACTCACTCACCCATACAGCCACTCATACAGTCACTCCCTCTAAGTTAACCAAATACCTACTCACACAGCCACTCTTAACCCATACAGTCACTCACTCACCAATGCAGCTACTCACACAACCCCTCTCATCCATACAGCTACTCACACACGCACTTATTCACCTATACAGCTTTTCACATGTCCACATATTCAACCATACAACCATTCACACACCCACTCATACACCCAGTCACTCTCACATCCACTCACACATGGAAACACAAAGCCACTCACATAATATATGTTAGAAATAGTATCACTCATTAGTAGTACACAAAGTTTTTGCAGTACCTTAGTATATATGTTTAACACTCATAAACTTTTAGAAAACACTCACAATCACTGGATGAGGTTATCAGTGAGATAATCAATGATGTCATTTGAGATGTCATCAGTGATGTCACTGGCCATGTCATAAGTGATGTTATATGTGAGGTCATGAGCAATGCATCTATGGAGGTGTAAGTTATAGTTAGCTCAGGTAACTAAAACTGCCAGATTTCACTGGCTTTGAACGAGTGAAATCTAAGCCTAACTAAAACGTCCCTGTAACCTTTGGTTTTTTTCAGTGAATTTCTAAGTTTTAAAAATTCTATTTGCTAACTATAATGACCCTGTAACCTTTGGTTTTTAAGTGAATTTGAAAGGTTTTTAAAAGTCTATTTCCAAACTATATTGTCCCTGTAACCTTTGATTTTTTAAGTGAATTTCTATAGTTTTTAAACTTGTAGTTGCTTTTGAAGAGTGGTGGACAAAGGGGGCGGGGCCTCCATCCAGCTCTCAGGAATCCTGCTGTGTTTGACTTACTGGAGGAAACAGGAGGGCTTCTGGGCCCGCAAGGACCCTCAGTATCCAAGGGGACTTTATCCCCCAGCCAGCAGTGCACCAGGAGGGGTGTTTGTAGAGTAGTGGAGAAAGGGGGTATGGCCTTGGAAGACCTCTCAGCAATCTCACTGTGTGGGACTTATTGGAGGTAATAGGAGGGCTTGTTGGCCCCCAAGGGCCCTCTGGACCTAAGGAGACTTTATCCCCCAACCAGCAGTGTCCCAGGAGGCTCGTTTGCAGAGTGCTGGAGATAGGGGGTGGGGACTTTTTTTAAAATTTACTCTGGAAGGGGAGCCATGCGGCCCCCCTTCTCTGGGCCAATTTCTCACCGGGTACCCCACCCTTGAATGGAGGAGAGGGCCCACGCGAACTCCCTCCTGGGCCGATTTCAGCCCTTATCCTCCAGGGCCCGGCCTTTTTTTATTTTTAATATTTTTATTCAGGGGAGAGGGGCCACGAAGGCCCCTCTCCCTGGGCTGATTTTGGCCCTAGGGACCCCATCCCCCCAGGGCCTGTCCTTGTACAGATGGGGGATGGGGCCTGCGTAGCCCCCCTCTTCAGGCTGAATTTGGCCTTGGGGACCCCATCCCCCGGGTCCTGGCCATTAAAAGTGGGTGCCTCCAGGGCACTCACTCTCCACTGGGACGGCAGGGGGAGTCTGAAATCCCCCATAGTCCCTGCCAGCTCCCCACCCCTTACTGGAGCCAGTATTGCTTTGACACAGAGGGAGCTGCTAACATGCAGCTCCCTTTGTGTAAAAGCAATTGTGCTCTGCTTTGAGCAAGTGAGAGCAAAATGCTCTCACTTGCTATGGCTTGGCATCAGTGGTAAAGCTCCCGCAAAGCCATAGCAAAGAGCTATGTCCCGGGGTGGGCATCCCAGGACATAGCAGGGGCCAACCATGGGGGTTGGTGATCCCCAGGGCCATCTAGGGCTCTAGAGGGGTGAACAGCCCCACTCCCTTCTTCAATTTCGCTCTGAGGAGATGGTGGTCCCCAGGGCTGCGGAAGAGTCTGCATGGCCCCCTCACATTCTTTAAACTTAAGGCCCGGGGGTGATGGTCCCCGGGGCTAGGGGGGGGCACTAGAGGCCACTCCATTTGTTAAATAAATAAGCCCTGGGAAGGCGGTGGTCCCCGGGGCAGCAGGGCAGGCCATATGGGCCTCCCCCCAAATTTTGTTTTTACAAAGCCCCGGGGACGTGTTGGTCCCCGGGCATCAAGGAGCCCCAGGAGGAGGGGGGGCATGTGCACCCTCCTTTATTACAATGCCCCCAGCACCTGGCCCACACGGGGCCGATTAGAAATGAAGCACGGGAGCCCACGCTTCGTTGGTTTTTAAAATATTCGCCAAGATCCATGGATCCTGCTGAAATTTTTAAAAAGATGCTTTTGTTGGCCCCGCGGGGTCCCTGTGGGACCACCCCAAAAGCCCTTATTTCAACCCTGCCCCCTATTCTTTTTTCTTTACATTCTTTGTGGGACTCAAAGCTGAGTTCCAAGATCGCTGGCAACACTTCCTGGTTGAAGTGTTGACAGCCATGTCATTTGAGATGTCATCAGTGATGTCATCAGTGATGTCACTGACCATGTCATGAGTGATGTAATATGTGACGTCATCAGCAGTGCATTGCGGGGGCGCGAGTTTTAGTTAGCTGAACTAACTATAACGGGGAATTTCTATGGTTTTGTACGAGTGAAATGTCCAACTAACTATAACTGTCTCTAAAACCTATGGTTTTTTCAGTGAATTTCAAAGGTTTTTAAATGCTAATTTCTAACTATAACGTGTCTGAAACCTATGGTTTTTTCAGTGAATTTCAAAGGTTTTTTAAATGCTAATTTCTAACTATAACGTGCCTGAAACCTATGGTTTTTAAGTGAATTTCAAAGGTTTTTAAATGCTAGTTTTCTAACTATGCCTACAGAGGTAGGACATGTGAAGAAAGAAGAAAAAATGCACAGAAAGAAGCAAAAGAAATGCAGAAAGAAGCAACAGAAGTCCACAAAGACGAAGAAAAGAGCAGGAAGAAGCAAGACATGTGCAGAAAGAACCAACAGAGGAGCAGAAAGAGGCCTTGTTGCAAAATCATCCTGTGCCCACAACTTTTTCAGACGGGTACTGGTGGTAACTGACTCAGACTAACCAGGCCTAGAGCCAGTGCTATGCTAAAAGACACTTAGAATACAGTGAAAACACCTACATACACTAGGGAACACTATGCGTTAGGGTACCCCTGTCATTAGCATGACCTCCTCTGTAAGGCCCTAGTACATAATAGGGCAGGGGATTAAAACTTCCTCTTAAAACGCACCCCGGGGCGCGTTTGCACAGTGGTGAAGGGAGGGGGGGCCTGAGGTGACATGTGTGCAAACAAGCCCTGTGGCCGTTTTAAGTTGGGAGATTAAGTCCCCTTGAATCCTGAGGGTCCCTGGGGTCCAACTAGCCCACTAGGTACCTCCAGTAAGCGCCACACAGCTGCTTTGCACAGAGGTGTAAAAAGGGGCATGGCCTGGACCACCTCTCTGCAACGCAGCCCTGTGGCGCGCACTGCAGGTACCTGGTGGGCTATTTGGCCCCCAAGGTCCCTCAGGATTCAAGGGGAATTAATTACCCAACTTAAAACGTGCCACAGGGCGTGTTTGCACACATGTCACATGAGGCCCCGCCCCTCCTTCACCACTGTGTAAATGACGCCCTGTGGCGCGTTTTAAGTTGGGGTAGTAGGTCACCTTGAATCCTGAGGGTCCTGGGGCCCAACTAGCCCACCAGGTTCTTCCAGTAGCGCCACAGGCCTGCGTTGCAGAGAGGTGGTCCGAGGCCACGCCCCTTTACACCTCTCTGCAACGCAGCTCTGTGGCGCTTACTGGAGGTACCTGGTGGGCTAGTTGGACCCCAGGGACCTCAGGATTCAAGGGGACTTAATCCTCAACTTAAAACACGCCACAGGGCGTGTTTGCACACATGTCACCTCAGGCCCCGCCCCCTCCCTTCACCACTGTGCAAACGCGCCCGTGGCGCGTTTTGAGTTGGGGGATAAAGTCCCCTTGAATCCTGAGGGTCCCTGGGGTCCAACTAGCCCACCAGGTACCTCCAGTAAGCGCCACAGAGCTGCATTGCAGAGAGGTGTAAAGGGCATGGCCTGCACCACCTCTCTGCAACGCAGCCCTGTGGCGCGCACTGGAGGTACCTGGTGGGCTAGTTGGCTCCCAGGGACCCCAGTATTCAAGGGGAATTAATGCCCAATTTAAAACGCGCCACAGGGCGCGTTTGCATAGTGGTGAAGGGAGGGGGCGGGCCTGAGGCACGATCGCGTCTTTTTTTTTTTTTTAGAAGGGGCTGTGCGGCCCCCTTCTTTTTCCCTTTTGGGCCTTGGGGACCCCATTCCCCAGGGCCTGGACCCCTTTTTTTATAAAAATAATAAAACTGAACGGGAAGGGGGCCGCGTGGCTTCTCCCGTGCCAATTCCGGCCCCGGGACCCCATCCCCGGGGCATGGCCACATTTTTAAATTTTTAAGGAGGGGGCTGCGTGGTCCCCTCCTGAGGCCTCTATTGCCCGGGTACCCGATCCCCTGGGGCCGGCCTTTTTAAAAAAAAAATTTGGGGAGGGGGGCCGCGTGGTCCTCCTTCAGGGCCACTACTAGCCCCGGGGACCCCATCCCCCGGGGCAGGCCCTATCCGTTGGGGACCATGGGAGGAGCCCCAATGCCCCCACGGTCCCGCCTGGCTCCCGCGTCCTGCAGGAGCCGGCATTGCTTTTCCACATGGGGAGTTGCTAACATGCAGCTCCCCGTGTGGAAAAGCAATCTGCTTTAGATTTTGGAAGAGAGAGCAGGTTTCCTGCCTCTCTTCCAAAATCCATAGCAAACAGCAGTGTCCCGGGGGTGGGTACCCGGGACACTGCAGGAGCCGGCCCTGGGGGTGGCAGTCCCCAGGGCCATCACAGGCTCCAGGAGGGGGCCGCGTGGCCCTCCTCCTTCACTTGCACAGCCCCGGGGAGGTGGTGGTCCCGGGGCTCGGGGTCTGTTGTGGACCCCAAATTTAAATATTAGTGCCCCGGGGAGGTGGCGGTCCCCGGGGCGTGTGGGGGGGCTCGAGCTCCCCCACACAGGTATATTTTATTTAAAAAAAGAAGCCCTGGGGGGTGGCCGTCCCCGGGGCTGTGGGGGGGCAGTGGGCCCCCGTGATTATAATTGATCAAAGCCCCAGGGGGTGGCGGTCCCTGGGGCTTGGGGGGCCTTAGAGGCCCCCAAACTCTAAAACAAGCCCGGGGGTGGCGGTCCCCGGAGATGCGGGGGCCGTGTGCCCCTGCAAATATTGTTGCAAAGCCCCAGGGGTGGAGGTCTCGGGGCAGTGTGGGGGAATTGGGGCCCCCACATTTTTACTGCCCCCGGGACCTGGCCCACCCGAGGCTTCAATTAAACGAGCGCGGGAGCCCACGCTCGTTTTTTTTTTGCTGGCCGGATCCGCGGATCCGGCGCATTTTGCTGATTTTTTTTTTTTTTAATGCTTTTGGGCCCTGGGGTCCTTGTGGGACCCCTCAGCAGGCCTAAGGGGTCAGGGTGTTTCTACCCTGCCCTTTTCTTGTTTTGCGCCTTAGTTTTTCTGTTTTCTTGTGCCTCGGTTACCGAGAGCACAAGATGGCTGCCAACACTTCCTGATTTGGAGTGTTGACAGCCAATTAGCATGAAGCTCATGATCGGGAGGATGCATGGATCCACCGCGGCCATAGATATCGAAACTTTTATTTTTGAATTTCTCAGGAACTACTGAACGGATTTACACCATTTAAAGAAAAGGGCGCTTTCTGAACCGAGCACTACCATTTTGCCAAATTTGGTGTAATTCCGTTCAGCAGTTTTGGCTGTAACCGTGTCTAAAGTTTCCTACGGGGAATTGATTTTTGACCTCTATTTTTTTATTTTCTCCATAACTACTGAACGGATTTACTCCATTAAAAAAAAAGGTCTCTTTC